>BDUI01000403.1:18651-34380 GCA_002335545.1 Apodemus speciosus | reverse complement strand
ATCATTGAGTAGATTATTGTTCAGTTTCCATGTGTATGTGGGCTTTCTGTTGTTTTTGTTGCTATTGAAGACCTATCTTATTCCATCGTGATCTGATAGGAGGCGTGGGAATAGTTTGATCTCCTTATATTTGTTGAAGTCTGTCTTGTGACCAATTATGTGATCAATTTTGGAGAAGGTATCATAAGGTGCTGAGAAAAAGGTATACTCTTTTGCTTTAGAATGTAATGTTTTTTACATATCTGTTAAATCCAATTGGTCCAAAGCTTCAATTAGTTTCACTGTGTCCCTGTTTAGTTTCTGTTTTCCTGATTGGTCAGTTGAGGAGAGTGAAGTGTTAAAGTCACCCACAATTATTGTGTTATGTGCTAAGTGTGCTTTGAGCTTTAGTAATGTATCTTTTATGAATGAGGGTGCCCTTGCATTTGGAGCACAGCTGTTCAGAATTGAGAGTTCTTCTTGGAGGATTTTTCCTTTGACCTTCAAGAAGTGACCTTCTGTGACTCTTTTGATGACTTTAGGTTGAAAGTCAATTTTATCTGATATTAGAATGGCTACTCTGGCTTGTTTCCTGAGACCATTTCCTTGTAAAATTGTCTTCCAGCCTTTTTACTCTAAGGTAGTGTTTGTCTTAGACCCTGAGTTATGTTTCCTGTATGCAGCAAAATGTAGGGTCCTGTTCTCATATCCTGTCTTTTAGTCTATGTCTTTTTATTGGTGAATTGAGTCCATTGATGTTAAGAGATATTAAGGAATAGTGATCATTACTTCCTGTCATTTTTGATGTTATTTTTATATTTGAGTAGTTATCTTCTTTTTGGTTTGTTGAAAGGTTACTATCTTGCTTTTTCTAGGGTGTAGTTTCCCTCCTTATATTGGCGTTTTCTGCCTATTATCCTTTGTAGGGCTTGGTTTGTGGAAAGATATTGTGTACATTTGGTTTTGTCATGGAATATCTTGGTTTCTCCATCTCTGGTGAATAAGAGTTTTGCTGGGTATAGTAGTCTTGGCTGACATTTGTGTTCTCTTTTAGTCTGCATGAGATCTGCCCAGGATCTTCTAGCTTTCATGGTGTCTTTTGAGAAGTCTGGTGTAATTCTTATAGGTCTTCCTTTATATGTTACTTGGCCTTTTTCTCATATTGCCTTTAATATTCTTTCTTTTTTTAGTACATTTGGGATATTGATTATGATGTGATGGGAGGTATTTCTGTTCTGGTCCAGTCTGTTTGGAGTTTTGTATGCTTCTTGTATATTCATGGGCATCTCTCTCTTTAGGTTAGGGAAGTTTTCTTCCATAATTTTCTTGGAAGATATTTGCTGGCCCTTTAAGTTGTAAATCTTCACTCTCATCTATTCCTATAATACTTAGGTTTGGTCTTCTCATTGTGTCCTGGATTTCCTGGATGTTTTGGGTTACAAGCTTTTTTCAATTTGCATTTTCTTTGACTGTTGAGTCGATGGTTTCTATGGTATCTTCAGCATCTGAGATTCTTACTTCTATCTCTTGTATTCTGTTGTTGGTATTTGAATCTATGGCCCCTGATTTCTTCCCAAGGCTTTCTAGCTCCAACATTGTCTCCCTTTTTGATTTCTTAGTTGTTTCTACTTCTGATTTTAGATCCTGGGTGGTTCTGCTCAGTTCCTTCTCTTGTTTGTGTTTTCCTGTAATTCTTTAAGAGATTTTTGTGTTTCCTGTTTCATGACTTCTGCCTTTTGACCCAAGTTCTCTTGTATTTCTTTAAGTGATGTTTACATTTCCTCTTTATTGGCTTCTATCTTTTGACCCATATTTTCCTGAATTTCTTTAAATGATTTTTGTGTTTATCTTGTAATGGTTTCTACCTTTTGATCCATTTTCTCCTGTATTTCTTTAAGGGATTTATTTATGTCCTTCTGTGTTCCTCTATCAGCATCATGACCAGTGATTTTAATTCCAAGTCTTCTTTTTCTGGTGTGTTGGGGGTATCCAGGACTTGCTGTTGTTGGAGAATTGGCTTCGGATGCTGCCATATTGCCTTGATTTCTGTTAGTAACGTTCCTATGTTTGCCTTTTGCCATCTGGTTATCTCTGGTCTTCATTGGTCTTGTTGTCACTGGCTGGTGCTTGAACCTCCTGTGAGCCTGCAAGGCTATTTCCTCACTGCTGGATGACTGGGTTTCACCTGGCCCAGATTGCTGATGAGCTGCCCTCCTCTTGAGTACTGTTGGATCCCTGGTGTGTCTTGCCCCAAACAATGTTATACTCTTGTCTCTGTGAACCTGATGCTGCCTGTTTGCTCCGTCAGGGAGAGAAAATGGAGGATGCTGCGGGTACCTTTTCCAAGTGCTTATCACTCTGCAGGGCAAATGACCCCTGACAGGGCTGGCACAAAGAAGGCCTGCAGAGCTCCCTGGGCCCTGGGTGCAGGTAGATGCATGACAGGGTGAGACCCAAGCATTGTTAGAATCAGGCTATGTCTGTGTACCTGGCACTGTCTGTTAGATCTGTCTGGCATCCAGGAGCCAAGATGGCAGAGCGTGTCTCTTTTCTAATAACTGAGTAGTATTCCATTGTATAAACGTACCACATTTTCTTCATCTATTCTTCAGTTGAGGGACATCTAGGTTGTTTTTAGTTTCTGGCTATTACTAATAAAGCTGCTATGAACATTGAGGATTTAGAGTCTTTTTGGTATGGTACAGCATCTTTTAGATATATGCCATGGAGTGATACAGTTGTGTCTTCAGGTAGAACTATTCACAATTTTCTAAGAAACCATCAAATTTATTTTCAAAATGATTGTCCAAGTTTGCACTTTCACCATCAATGCAGGAGTGTTTGCTCCATAACCACACCAGCATATGTTGTCATTTGAGTTTTTGATCTTAGCCATTGTGGTGGTATAAGATGGAATCTCATGCAGTGCCATAGAAGGAACAACAATATGAACTACCCAGTACCCCCAGAGCATTTGCATTTCTCTGATGACCAGGGATGCTAAACATTTTGTTAAGTGCATCTTGGCCATTAGATTACCTCTGTTGAGAATTCATAATTTAGTTTTGTACCCAAATGTTAATTGGGATATTTGGTTTAGTGATGTCTAATTTTTTTTGAGTTCTTTATGCATTTTGTATATTAGTCCAGTGTCAGATGTGGGGTTGGGGAAGATTTTTTCCTTTTCCTTTTCTGCCATTTTGTCCTATTGACAGTGTACTTTGCCTTTCAGAAGCTTTTCAATTTCATGAAGTCCCATATCTTTTTCTTTCCTTTTTAAAAATTAGACACATTCTTTATTTGCATTTCAAATGTCCCCTTTCCTGACTGTGAAGGCTAGATGCCCCAGTATAGGGGAATGCCAGGACAAGGAAACAGGAGTGGGTGGATTGGGGGACAGGGGGAGGGAGAGAGGTTAGGGAATTTTCAGGTGGGGAGAATCAGGCCTCTCCTCCCTTTGAGGTCCAACAAAGCCATCCTCTGCTGCATATGCATCTGGAGCCATGGGTCCATCCATATGTACTCTTTGGTTGATGGTTTAGTCCCTGGGAGCTCTGGAGGTACTGGGTAGCTCATATTGTTGTTCCTCCTATGGCACTGCAAACCCCTTCAGCTCCTTGGTTCTTTCCTCTAGCTCCTCCATTGGGTGCCCTGTGCTCAATTCAACGGTTGGCTGAGAGTGTCCCCCTCTGTATTTGTCATGCACTGGCAGAGAGCCTCCTAGGTGGCAGCTATATCAGGCTCTAGTCAGCAAGCACTTGTTGGCATCCACAATAGTGTCTGGATTTGGTGACTGTATAAGGGATGAATCCCTAGGTGGGGCAGTCTCTGGATGATCTTTCCCTCAGACTCTGCACTGCACTTTGTCTCTGTATCTCCTTCCGGGGGGGTATCTTCTTCCCCCTTCTAAGAAGGATCAGAGTATCCATACTTTGTTCTTTCTTCTTGAGCTTCATATAATCTGTGAATTATGTCTTGAGTACTCCAAACTACTGGGCTAATATTCACTTATCAGTGAGTGTATACCATGTGTGTTCTTTTGTGATTGTGTTACCTCACTCAGGATGATACTTTCTAGTTCCATCCATTTGTCTAAGAATTTCATGAATTCATTGCTTTTAATATCTGAGTAGTATTCCATCATGTAAATGTACCACATTTTCTGTATCCATTCCTCTGTTGAGGGACATCTGGGTTCTTTCTAGCTTCTGGCTACTATAAATAAGACTTCAGTGAACATAGTGGAGCATGTGTTCTTATTGTATGCTGGAGAATCCTCTGGCTTTATGCCCAGGAGTGGTATAGCAGGGTTCTCCAGTAGTATTATGCCCAATTTTCGGAGGAGCCGCCAAACTGATTTCCAGAGTGGTTGTACCAGCTTGCAATCCCACCATCAATGGAATAGAATTAAAGACCCAGAGATGAACCCACACACCTATGGTCACTTGATCTTTGACAAAGGAACTAAAGCCATCCAGTAGGAATAAGATAGCCTTTTCAACAAGTGGTGCTGGTTCAACTGGTGTATGCAGAAGAATGCAAATGGATCCATTCTTATCTCCTTGTACAAAACTCAAGTCTAAGTGGATCAAGGACCTCCACATAAAACCAGACACACTGAAACTAATAGAAAAGAAACTGGGGAAGAGCCTTGAGCACATGGGCNATACATCCCACAGAGGGCTAATATCCAATATATACAAAGAACTCAAAAAGTTAGACTCCAGAGAGCCAAACAACCCTATTAAAATGGGGTACAGAGCTAAACAAAGAATTTTTACCAGAGGAATATCGAATGGCTTAGAAGCACCTAAAGAGATGTTCAACATCCTTAGTCATCAGGGAAATGTAAATCAAAACAAACCTGAGATTTCACCTCACACCAGTCAAAATGGCTATGATCAAAAACTCAGGAGACAGCAGGTGCTAGTGAGGATGTGAAGAAAGAGGAGGTTCCATTTATTAATTGTTGATCGTGTACCTGAGCTGTTGGTGTTTTGATCAGGTAGTTGTCTCCTGTGCCAATGTGTTCATGACAGTTCCCCCACTTTCTATTAGATTTTGTATATTCAGTTTTGTAGTGAGGTGATTGGACTACTTGGCCTTGAGTTTTCTGCAGGGTGACAAATGTTGGTATATTTGCATCCTTCTATATGCAGACATCCAGTTTGATCAGCACCATCTGTTAAAGATACTTTCTTTTTTCCATTGTATTGTTTTGGCTTCTTAGTCAAAAATCAAGTGTTCATAGGTGTGGGCATTTATTTCAGCATCTTTAATTCAATTACATTTATCAATCTGTCCTTTTTTATACCAACACCATCAGTTTTTATTATTATAGCTCTGTAGTACAGCTTGAGGTCAGGGATGGTGATACGTCCAGAAGTTCTTTTATAGTTCAAGATTATTTTAGCTATCCTGTTTTTTGTTTTCTTTTCTTTTGTTTTTCCATAAAAAGTTGAGAATTGCTACATCAAGGTCTGTAAAAATTGTATTAGAATTTTGATGGGAATTCCATTGAATCTGTAGATTGCTTTTGGTAAGATGGCCATTTTTATAATGTTAATCCTACAGATCCATGAGCATGGGAGATCTTTCCAGTTTCTGATATCTTATTCAATTTCTTTCTTTAGAGACTTGAAGTCTTTGTCAAACAGGTCTTTCTCTTGCTTGGTTAGAGATACACCAACATTATCTTATTCTATTTGAGGCAGTTGTGAAAGGAATTTTCCCCCTAATTTCTTTCTCAACCCATTTATCATTTGTATAAAGGAGTGCTACTGATTTTTTCAGTTAACTTTGTATCTGGCCACTTTGTAGAAGGCATTTATAAGTTGTATAAGTTCACTGGTAGAATTTTGGAGAGTCGCTTATATATACTGTCCTACCATCTGCAAATAGTGATACCTGACATATTCCTATTCAACTTGCATCCCCTTGATCTCCTTTAGTTATCTTATTGCTCTGACTAGAACTTCAAGTACTATATTGAATAGATAGAGACTGCGCAGTCTTGTACCTGATTTTAGTGGGATTGCTTCAAGATTCTCTCCATTTAGTTTGATGTTGGCTATTAGCTTGCGGTATTTTGCCTGTATTATGTTCGGGTATGTAAACACTCCAATACTTTTAATGTGAAGAGGTGTTAGATTTTGTCAAAGCCCTTTTTAGCATTTAATGGGATGATCATGTGCATTTTTTCTTTCAGTTTGTTTATATGGTGGAATATATTGATGGCATTTTATATATTGAATCATACCTGGATCCCTGGGATGATGCCTGCTTGATCATAGTGGGTGATGTTTTTGATGTGTTCTTGGATTTAGTTTGTAAGCATTTTATTGAGTATTTTTGCATCAGTGTTCATATGGAAAACTGGTCTGAAATTCTTCCTCTCTTTTTTTAATTGAGACATTGTGTGGTGCAGGTATCAGGGTGATTCTGGCCTTCTAGACTGAATTTGGCAATGTTCCTTCTGTTTATATTTTGTGGAATAGTTTGTGGAGTATTGTTATTTGCTTTCTTTGAAAGTCTGATTGAATTCTACATTAAAACCAACTGGCCCTGGGCTTATTATAGCATTTTTAATTTTTATTTATTTATTTATTACTTTTGGTTGGGAGATTTTTAAATCACAGCTTCTATTTCTTTAGGGGGTATAGGACTATTTAAATTGTTTACTTCATCTTGATTTAACTTTGGTAACTGGTATCTATTAAGGAAATCATCCATTTCATTTAAATTTTCTAATGTTTTAGGGTAAAGGCTTTTGAAGTAATACCTAATGATCCTTTGAATTTCCTCAGTGTTTGCTGTTCTGCTCCCTTTTCATTTATTATTTTGCTCATTCAGATGTTATCTCTCTGCCTTTTACTTATTTTGGATAAGTTTTTGTCTATCTTGCTGATTTTCTCAAAGAACCAGCTTTTGGTTCCTTGATACTTTGTATTATTCTCTTTGTTTCTAATTGATTGATTTCAGTCTTGAGTTTGATTATTTCTTGTCATTTACTCCACTCGGGTGTGTTAGCTTCTTTTTTGTTCTAGAGCTTTTAGGTGTACTATTGTTAGTATGAGAATGCTCTAGTTTCTTTGTGAAAGCACCTAGTTCTATGAACTTTCCTCTYAACACTGATTTCATTGTGTCCCATAAGTTTGAGTATGTTGTGACTTCATTTTCATTGAATTCTAGAAAGTCTTTAATTTCTTTATTTCTTCCATATAACTTTTGAATAATTTGAATAATATAATAAATACCAAATTTTGAATATTGAATAAAGAGTTGTTTAGTTTCAGTGAGTTTGTAGGTCATCGGTTCTCTCAGTTGTTATTAAAGTCCAGTTTTAATCTATGGTGGTCTGATAAGTAAATGGGTTATCTAAATTTTCCTGTATCTGTTGAGGCTTGCTTTGTGACCAACTATATGGTCAGTTTTGGAGAAGATTTTGTGAGGTGTTGAGAGGAAGGTATATTCATTCGTGTTTGGGTGAAATGTTATGTAGGTATCTGTTAGGTCCATTTGATTCATAACCTCTGTTAGTGTCATGATTTCTTATTTAGTTTCTGTCTCGATGACCTGTCCATTGGTAACAGTTAGGTCTTGAAGTGTCCCACTGTTAATATGTTGATTTTGATGTGTGATTTAAACTTTATAAATTTATTTTATTTACTTATTTTTATAAATATGTATGACCTTGCATTTGGGGCATAGCTGTTCACAGTTGATATGTCATTTTGCTGGATTTTTCCTTTGATTAGTATTAAGTGTTCTTTCCCAACTCTTTCATTTACTTTTCGTTTTTGAATAAAATAAAATTCTATTTTATTAGATTTTAGAATTGCTATTACAACTTGACTTTTGGGTGTGTTTGCTTAGGAAACCTCTGTCTAGACCTTTACTCTGAGGTAGTGTCTATCTTTGTAGCTGAGGTATCTTCCTTGTATGCATTAGAATTGATGGATCTTGTTTTCACATCCATTCTGTTAGCCTGTCTCTTTTTATTGGGGAAATGAGTCCATTGATAGGAAGAGATATTAATGACCAATGATTGTTAATTCTTGTTATTTTGATGCTGTTGGTATAAGTATCTCTCTTCCCCCTTTCCCTTCTCTCTCTCTCTCTCTCTCTCTCTCTCTCTCTCTCTCTCTCTCTCTCTCTGTGTGTGTGTGTGTGTGTGTGTGTGTGTGTGTGTTTGTGTGGATGTCTGTATGAATGCACACTTCCTTTCATTTTTTTTCTAGTGTGGAGTTATTTCCTGTGTTTTCTTGTGTGTAGTTAACCATTTTGGGTTGGTGTTTTCCTTCTATCATCTTCTATTGGCCTGCATTTGTGAATAGATATTGTTTAAATTTGGGTTTTTCATGGAATATCTTGTTTTCTCTATCTATGGCTATTAAAACTTTTGCTGGCATAGTAGTCTGGGCTGACATCTGTAGTCTCTTAGAGTCAGCAAGACAACCTTCCAGGCACTTCTGGGTTTCAAGTATCTGCTGAGAAGTTGGGTGTAATTCTGAGGTGTGTGTGTGTATGTGTGTGTGTGTGTGTGTGTATGTATGTATGTGTGTGTATGTATGTACGTAGCTTTTAATATTCTTTGTTCTGTACACTTAGTGTTTTGATTAGTATGTATGGGGGCGGCACTGTTTCTTTTCTGGTCCAATCTATATGGTGTTTAGGAAGCTTCTTGAAAATTTATAGGCATCTCTTTATTTAGGTTGAAGAAATTTTCTTCTATGAATTTGCTGAAAATATTTTGTAGKAATTGGAGCTGGGAATTTTTCTTTCTTCTATTCTTCTTATTCTTAGACTTGGTCTTTTCATAGTGTCCCAGATGTCCAGGATGTTTTATGTCAGGAACATTATAGATTTTACATTTTATTTGTCTAATGTATCAAATTCTTCAATCATATTATCTGTGCTTGAGATTTTTCTCTTGCATTCTGTTGGAGATGCCTATGTCTGTAGTTCCTGTTCTCTTACCTAGGTTTTCTATCTCTAGGATTCCTTCAGTTTGAGTGTTTTATTTTTGGGCTTCTATTTCCATTTTTAATTAATGAACAGTTTTATTCATTTCTGTCAGTTGTTTGATGTACTTTACTTTATTTTTTAAAGGATCTATTTCTTCTTTGAAGACCTCTATCATTTTTATAAGATTGGATTTAAGGTCATGTTTTTGTGCTTCTTTTGTGTTAGGATAACAAGGGCTTACTTGTGTAGCTCTGGCTCTTATTGATTTTGTATCTGATTTTATATGCTGGCCTTTAGCCATCTTGTTGTTTCTGCTGTTTGCTAGATGTTCTTGATGCTAGCAGGGCTCCTTAGGGAGGCAGGTAGTGCTGTGGTTCTGACAATGGAGGTTACAGTACAGTGTGCAGCTCACCTCCATTGGCTATGCCCCAACTAGACTCTGCAGGCAGGTGATTGTTGGGAGATGGATCTAACCTGGATGTTCCCGTGGACAAGAATTTCTTATATTTGGTGCATATTGACATTTTTCTCTTTGTAAATTAGGTTTTAAAAATACATGGTAATGTAGTTGTCTTTTTGTTACTTTGTGGCTTCTTAATTTTTCTACTCTTCTCTACCTTCTTTCTACCAATTCAATCCCCTAACACTAGACAGAAGAGAAAACATGATAGAGGGGAAAAGGGGATGATGTTATCATTAAACTACTTCCTGCTGATCAGGGGCATTGAGTTCCTTGGAACAAGTTTGATCATCATCAGGATATCTAATTTCTTCTTGTTGTTTCTTCTTTGCTTATGATTATTTTAAGTACTGTGACCAACAGCAACCAATCAACAACCAACAACCAACAACCCACAACAACCATTGCCACTCCTGTGTCTAGCATGTATATACCCTCTGAAAAGCCTCCAGAATCACAAATGTCACAGTCTCAGAAACCATCTGCAGCTGTTAAAATCATGCTCCTGTTAGAGCATGAGGCAAATCATAGTCAGCTGTTGTGGACAGTCTGAAGCAATACTATATTCCATACCTGGGATTAAAACAAAACTTATTTTCATATTTCCTGTGTGTGTGTGTGTGTGTGTGTGTGTGTGTGTGTGTGTGTGTGTGTGTGTATTTTAAAGAGACCAAAATTCCCACTACAGGTAAAAGCAATGTCTCATAATATGAAGTAAAAAGATTGATTGACCAAGGCCTGCATAATTCTTGCATTATTTATATACCTTGACTTAGCAGACAGAAAAAACAGTATTAAAGAACCAATTATCTAGCATTCTCATATACCTGGCTTTCCTATAGGCACATTAACTCAGTTTGGCTCAAACCATACTTATCTTTTCTTCCACACTTGTATCAATCCTTTACCAAGTCATGTAATCACAAAGTCTTAAAAGCATCCACCATGTCTGCTCTTCCCCTATTTCCACATTTTCTTGACCTTTTCTCTTAAAACCCTGTTTCTATTGCTTACTCTGTCTTTCCACCATTTTAATTAGATCCCCACTCTGTCTTCAAACAATTATTGACTGTTCAACTGACTTGACTGTTCTTGAAAAACGATGCTGAAAGGAAGGACTTGATACTTTTAGCTACTCTATAGTAGCTAAAAGGAGGGGAGGAAGCTGTATAGATCCAGTACCAAGGTCTCCAGGAATTCACAAGGGTATTTAAAGAGCTAAACCCACAAAGCTTTCCCAATTATTGTACATTTTACTTTTTCTTTGTGTCTTCTGCAGAATGAAGTTTTTAAAATCTATATTTCTAGGAAACATTGGTTTGCTTGGCCTGGGACATAGTATTGATTTAAAAAGGAGAAGGATGGCCACATTTATTATGCAACATGCCACTGCTAATTTTTAAACTGAAGATATGTTTAAGTCATGATAATGCCCTAGAGAGAATTATTTTATTTTTTATATCATGGTTCCCAGCACGAAATGCAGCACACAGCTCTCGCACCATACAAAGTGCAGTAATAGGCAGTGTTTGCAGAGACCAACAAGAAACAACTATTTGTGGAAGGGAGTGATGGGAATCAGCAGGATCAATATCAAGCTAATGAATGTCATTCCTTGTATTTTAAAAGCTAAAAGAAGTGTGTAGTGCAATCCAATCTTGACTTTTCTAAGAGCTGAAAGAAGTTACCTGATCAATAGAGCATGCAGTCAGAAACTAGATGATCATTCCATCCCAGCTACTTAGATCATAGGGATTTGGAGGCCATCTGAGACTTTGAAGCAGTGATACTGTTGGACAGTCTCATCAAGGTGGTATTTCTGATTTGCTATGCATATCAAAATGACTGACAGATCATGGCTCAGGACATAAACAAAGCCCTTGCAGAATTTAAATCCCTTACTAATGAGCAGTGGTGTTTGTTAAAAGAATGCTTGCTGTATTTAATTGGATTTAGCATGCAAACCGTGGTCTGTGACTTTATAGTCATATGAAAAGAAGGACCTCAGAGATCAGAGAAGAAGAAAATAGACAAAAATGTTAAATATTCAAATTTTAAAGTGTATTGTAAGCCAAGCCTTAAAAAAACTCATTTATTAGTCAGATTGTTTAATTAATTTACTGCAAAATTTATTAAGTTACATTGTTTATTTTGGTTTGCTAGATCAGTACAATAATACTTATGTAAGTACAACACAAGAGGGAATTTCAGCTAATTTATACTTTTTAAGACTGACATGACAATACAGCAAACTGAGTGCCTTACAAACTAGAAATGTATTCTCCTGTGTTTGGTATCTAGAAATCTAAAATCAAAGTCCTGAACAGGCCATGGTCCTTCTGAAGTCTTCAACTTAGGCTTCCTGCCTTCCTGACATGCGGTAGCTGCTGACAAGCTTTCACTTTGTTCGTCTTGTGAAGACGTCAATTCAATCATTTCTGTCTCCACATGGCATACTTTCTTTCTGCGAGTCTTCACAGAGGGACTTTCTTCCTTTCAGTCCAAGTTGACAGTGTCTCTCCTGGTATGACATTCTCAAAACTGGGTCCATTTTTTTTCCACAAAAAATCCATGGAAGTTCAAACCATTAGACATGACAGTTCTGTCTAAATCCTCCCTAGGTAGCCACATCAGGATTCCTGTCTGCAGTTGGGATGGTTCATTAAACCCATGCCACATTCTCAGTCTCTTTACCAAAAGGTAGTATAGTTACATGATTGGCATTTGTGTCATAGCATACTTTCTCGTTTTCTTGTATTTAAGTATTTCGAGAAGTTCCCAAGTCATTAAATGTTCCTTCCTTTTTATAAACAATCCTTTATTCACTTTACCCCTATCCTCTAACATGCTAGTGTAAATAGTGAAGAAAAATCAATTCACAGCTCCCAATGTTTTGCTTGGAAATTGTCTCAGGTAGAGATTCAAGTAGATCATTTAAACGGTCTACTTTCCACAAAATACTAGTACACAATTCAGCCAAATTCTCTGCCATTCTATAATCAAGAAGGCGTTTCCTCCAGTGTCTGGAGACCTCCTCAGAAGCACTTTTAACTTTCATAGTTCTGATAATATTCTGTCCTAGTCGTTCCTTCTGAGAAGATAGAAACTTTCTCTGCTGTGCACACCACTTCTGTGTGTACCTTTAACGGAGTTACCTTTAATATCCATGTGGAAAGTAGAACCAGCCAGTTCGAGCTTTTTCTTTGAGCCAGTGATAGTAGTTAATGAAGTACAATGTTACTTTCTCAGTATCTACCCAAACATGTGCATTGCATTGTGTTGAAAATGGAAAGGAAGATGAAGGTTAAAAAGTCTATTGTTTTGAGATGCAGTAGCAGGAAACAAATATATTAGAACTAAAATATAGACGTGACTGGATAATAATCTCCTAATAATTTGAGCATCTAACAGTTAATTAAAAAGCACTTGAGCTGGGCAGTGGTGGCACAGACCTTCAATCCCAGCAGTTGGGAGGCAGAGACAGGTGGATTTCTGAGTTTGAGGCCAGCCTGGTCTACAGAGTGAGTTCCAGGACAGCCAGGGCTACACAGAGAAACTCTGTCTTGACAAAACAAAAAATAAAAAATAAATAAATAAAAATTAAATAAAAAGCACTTGAAGCATCATATTGAAATTGAGAAGCTAAAGATTCAAGAGACCCATTCTCTTATTGTTAGCCAAACATCACTCTGTAAAACCGGAAAGGCATGCTCATTCAAAGAGGCCAATAAAAATTTCCCCTGGAAGTCAAGTAGCAATAATATCAGGTGGGGGAAATTATTGTAGTCAAGTGGCAGCTCCCACCCCTCTAAATTGCATCCCTTATTACATTCTCCTTTCAGAATGGGAACTACAAATAAACTATACTATGTTTTCCCACCGTGTCGCTCTACAGACATTTCTTGGCAAAGGGATAAGCTCAGCCTCTGCCACGACTGAATGACTTAGTGAGTAAGAAACAGGAAAATGCATAGATTGCTGTTCAGTGAGAATTAATTCAATCTGTGGCTTTCCAGCAATACTTCATCTTCCAGTGTCCTCATCAATACAAATAATATGCAGCCATTGACATTATGTGAGATAAACTTGAAAATGATTTTTTTGGTGGCAGTTTCCTTGCCTTCTGTATTCACAAGTGACTGACAAAAGCATTTATACACTTGCCTTCTTAGAACCAAAACTATCCAAAACATGATTTTTAACATATAACTCTGTTCATCATACCTTACATCCTTCCTCCTTCAGTGCTCACTAGGTTTGATTTTATCTATCACTTCAAAGCAACCAATAATCCACTTTCCATTTCTATGTGTTTGTCTATTCTCTGCATTTGTGTAAATAGAACCACAGAGTATTTATTTTTTCTGATTGGATTCTTTTGTTTAACATCTTATGTTGAAGTTTCATCCATATACAAAGTGAATAAATTCTTTACTTCTCTTTAATATCACAACATATTTTGCACCTTTTCTTCAGGATTGGTTTTTTAAAAAAAATTTATTTGTTCTTATTTTATGTGCCTTGGTGCTTTGCCTGCACTTAAGTCTGTGTGAGGGTGTGAGATCCTATGAAACTGGAGTTACAGATTGTTGTGTGCTGCCGAGTGGGTGCTGGAATTGAACCTGGATCTTCTAGAAGAACAACCAATGTTTTTAATCACTGAGCCATCTCATCTCTACAGCCCCACGGTGGGAAAACACTTTTAATCCAACTTTGCAGAGCTCTTAATTTTTTCAAATCTATGAAACACTTTATATGTTAAAAAAAAACAAACATATGTTGGGGTGGGGACTAGTGAGATGGATCTTTAGGAAAGGCATTTGCCAAAAACCTGACAACTTGAGTCCAGTACTAGGGATGGATATGGTAGGGGAGTGCTGGCTGCTCTATGTTGTCTTCTGATGTCTAGAGCCACTCACATGCACATATATGCATGCAGACACAAATAAATAATGCAATTTAAAGAGCATGTAGGGATTACCTACTTTTGAGGGTTCAATTACTTAGTATGTTAAAACACAAGTTCACCTCAGGTAAATATGGAAGGTGAACTGATTAAGTCAATATTTCCCTGTAACATCAATGTAACTTTTGATTAAGTAGTCCAATGGAAAGTTAGAGTTAGCTATGGATTCTATAATTTTCTTTTACTTCATGTTATGCTTGATATGAGGCATTATAAAAAGTACAAATTCAAAACATGACAAGAAGTAGTAATACTCACTCTCTTTTAATAATAGCATTTCTCCCTTGAAATAAAATTCATGCCTTCAATTGCTCTTTTTGCTTTGGAAACGTTATGGAGAGAAAGAAAAATCCATCTTACAATATATTTTCAAATGTATCTAGTAATGACAATATGTGTTGAAAAAAGGATAGCACCTTTCATTTCTTATTCAATAACATAAAAACCAAATGGCAAGTTTTCTTCTTAAATTTACAGCATTATAAGTGGGCATACTATTTATAAAAAAATTCAGGGTTACTTCCAACATACTCTTTTTTAAAATCTCTTGACAAATTATAGTTCCTTTAAAGTGAAACAAAGAATTGAATTTTTGAATTCATCGTATCTGATTTTTTTAAATGGTGCATTGATTTTGAAACTGGGCCCTGCTTTCAATTCATCAGCATGGTTCAAAGTCTATATTCATTTCAGACAATTGCTGCTTCACTTTGGGGAGGGGCAGGTCAGAAAGGTATGAAAGGAGAGTCAGATTCCAATCAAAGTAGGGCACGAGAGAGGCATGCATGAAGAACCTTGCTCTTTCTTCCTATTATATGTATTCAGCATCTTAAAAAATAAAATCACTTCACTAATTTGTGCATGAACTTCTTTTGAGACTGATGCTTTCAGAGGGAATGTACAAAATGGCAATGTCTTGGAGTAGTGCTTGGAGCAAGACATTCCTAACCCCGTTAGAGAATTTTAAATTTCAGTCAAAAAAACCCCAATTGTTCCCAATTCCTTGGCAGTTCTAGGGTACATTTTTGTGTGTGTGTATAAGTTCATTATACCACTGAAAGCATTTCCAATATAAAGGATTGTGAATACCAGTGTAGGGTTTTAAGTTTAAAACAGTTGTTTTACTTCTTTTTGTTTCTGTAATTCTCACCATACAAAGAATGGAGGCAGTTCTAAGGCAATTGGGCTGTTAAAACGTCCTTGTTTCAAATGTGTCAGCAAGTGTCGTTGGTTACTATAAAAGGGGAAGTGGAATCTCCATGGCTGGTATAGGAAGAAACAGTATTTTAACAGTAAATGAAAATAGGGGGCTTTAACATTGCTTCTATCATAATGAGCATGTGCAATAAACCCTGTG
>BDUI01000402.1:223934-236205 GCA_002335545.1 Apodemus speciosus | reverse complement strand
ACAAGCCTGGCGACTGAGTACTGAGCAGAGGAGACAGGCCAATTCCTGGGGCTCACTGCCCACCAGCCTAGTTTCTGTGGTGAACTTCAGGTCAATAAGAGCCTGTCTCAAAACACAGGAAGGATGACTCATGAGGAACAGCATCCATGCTCTCCTGTGGTATCACATGCACACACGCATGTGTACACACATGCATCCTTAATAGAACTGTAGGCAACAGGAACGAAGAATACACACGGGGGTAGCAAGCTAGCGCAGACAGTAGAGACACTTGCCACAAAGCCGTGTGACTGAGTTTGAACCCACGTAAAGGTAGAAGGAAGAAGCTGGGTGTAGTGACACACACCTTTAATCCCAGCACTGAAGAGATAGAAAGGTCTTTATGAGTTCCAGGTCAGTCTGGTCTATGGTGAGTTCCAGGTCAGCCAAAGGCACATAATGAGACGCTGATTCAAAAACAAAACAAAAAGATAAAACAACAACAACAAAAAAAAAACAAAAACAAAAAGAGAACAGACTCCACAAAGTTTGTGTTTGACCTCCACAGGTACTGGGGGACAGAAGTGGTGCACACACATACAGTCACATGTACATACACACCACATACAAACACACAAACACACATATAATGTGAAAGTAAATAAGAAAGTTCTGTAAAGGTGGGCTGTGTAGAATACAAGGATTATACAATAAACCAATAAGAGTAAAGTGTATAGGTCTTACAACCAGACTAAGTTTCTGGTCTTTTGAATCCTCTTAACATTCAGCCATGTGTGGTGKAACCTCCGCAGTTCCACTTGGTACACGGAGCCCTGACCCACCCACAGGTCTGATGACAGCAACGACATGTGGGCTGTGCTCTTTGATGGTTCCAATGCTACCTCCTCCCAGCCTGATTTTCTGCAGCAAGGGGCAGTGCTGTTGTATGGATGACAGCAAAATGCACATCAGCATGCAGGAGAAATCAAGCACAGCAGGAACAGGAAGCAGGAAGATGTCTTACTTTTGGTGTCAAGCTGCGCACGATACTTCTCAAATCCTTTTAGCCGGACTCGTTCTCCCAGTAGCTGAAGGAACTCCTCGAAGGCCGGGCCCGCAGACTCGTTATTGTACATCTCCTCCTCGGTGCTCTGGCCTGCTTTGCAGTACATGATGCCCACTTTCTGCTGATAGTTGAGCTGCAGAGGAGACAGGAGATCCAGTGAGGTGGACAGCGATGGGTCTGCTCTGCCTCCCTGTGCTAATAAGTCCCACAGGACACACACCCAGCAATAGTTAGCTAGCCTCCTTCTCAGGGAAGCCTTTTAATTCTTCTGCCTCAGATCCAAAAATCGACAATGGTAGAACCACTCTAATCCCCCCAGCTAAAAGGACAGAGGAGTAAACTGGAATTGCTGTGTGTCACATCATACAGCATTAGGACAGATGGTAAGGATTCAGGAAATGTCTTTTCATGATGTATAAAGTATGAGAAGCTGCGGAACAGCCTGAACAAAACTGCCAATCAATCCTCAATGATCTCCCCTTTACAAATCTAAGGCCTTTATATAAAAGCAGACATTTATTTATCAAAACACACTAAAATAAACTGCTTTGAACTAAAAAGCCCATTAATAATTCTGGTATTGAAGAATTTGAGCAGGTTTGCACCACCACCATTTGAACAGTGTGCTAACCTGTGACTCTAGCATTGAGCTTGGGTAGCACAAAGCTAGAGAAACTTCTCTTCTAAACATCTTAATGGCAGAACAGCTTGGGGGCAAATACACCTTTTACACTGCACTTAAAATAAAGCATTCCAGATGTGAATGACACAGCAGTGTTCACACTGCCCTTTAAGAAGCACTCCAGATGTGAATGACACAACAGTGATGAAGACACTCACTCATCACTGAAAAGCTTGTCTTTCTAAAGGATACTGAACTCCCAATAAGAATTAAGTTTGCCACTTAAAAATGTAGTCACTGAGAACTAGTATAAACAGTGCTGAGCTCTTAACCCTCTCCCTTAATGGTTCAGTAGCCACTGAGCTGAGCATTTCATCTAGGAAGAAAACAGGGGCTGAGGCTGTCTTGGTGCTATTTGCTTAGACTTCACTGGAATCCAACCTTACATGGCATAAAAGCTGGCCCCACATTCCAGAGCTCAAACCGCAGAAGTTTCTACTGCTGCCTCTGAAGCAGCTATGACATAGGTGCAGCCACTATGCCTGGTAAGGTGAAGTTTTAGCAGGTAGCACTATACCTGCGACCTGCTAAATACCACATAATATTGAACACACACTTATTGCCTGACCCTCAGAACAGACTACCAGCTTGACCTTACTCATCTGGCAGATAAGTGAATGGAAGAAAAGTAATTTGTGTAGTGGGCAGTCTTGCTTTAGCTTTAGAGTCTCTCTGTGTAGCCCTTTCTGGCCTGGACCATCCTATATCCACCAAGCTGGTCTTGATCTTGCAAGAGATCAACCTTCTACCTCCCGAGTGCTTGGGTTAAAGGGGTGTACCCGTGATCCTGCTTGATAATCTTGTTTTTTTCTTTTTTTTTCTCTGTCTGTCACTTAACACATGGGTCCGAAGCCATTTATTTGCAATTCTCAAGTTAAAAATAAAAGAAATCAATTTAAGCAAACACACTTGGAATCAAAAACTGATAAAGAGTTGACATCCTAACTTTTAACTTATTCTTCTTGGTATGAATATTCATATTTCCCCTGCATGAATATTCAAGTATTTGACTGTGAAGTGCTAGCCCATATCACACTGGGGAAAAAAAAACATGTTGTGCATGGATTTTATTACCCTTCTACAATGTGAAAATTGCTTACTTCTGAAGACAAATTCAGGCCCCTGCCATTTGAGGCCTATGGGCCTTTATCAACATTCTAAACGACACGGTTTGGAACAGTGCTCACACAGAAGAGCATCGTAAGAAAGATCCTTTGCTTGTTTGCTTTTCATCCCTTTACCATGCTTAGGTAACAAGAGAGCTCTACATGACCAGACATGAGGTCAACTGCACAGGATTCACTCTGCTTACCTGTCCCTACACACATGGGGACAAAGGAAAGCCCAAGTCTCAACCTTGAAAAACTAATATGGCCTGGGTGAAAAACAGCATGTAAGATGGCAGTATCCTTACTTCACTTGAACGGTAACAAGCATAYATTGGTTTACTTAGTTTTGCTTTTTGTTTTTGTTTTGTTTATCACACTTATGAGAGGAAAAAAAGCAAGCAAAATATCAAAGTATAATCACTAACATTTCAGCCCTGTCTCAGCAGGCTGCTAATGCCAGCAGGAGAATCCCYGCAAGGAGAGGTTTCGTCCCAGCTTTAGAACTGAGCTAAGAGTACTATTAGGTCTTTGAGAGTAAGTAGGGAATTGTAGGCTCTCCGCCCATTACAAAGGCAGTCTTAACATAGCCAGCTCCTGGTACCAGGTACCCGGTTTGAGTGGCAGCACCTCCTCACCTACAGGCAGAACCATCAAAGACACAGTGATCTGGAGACAGGCGGGAGCTGAGCTCTGTGCTCTCTGGCTGCACCTCCCAGATCAGCCTGTACAGGCCACAAATAAAGTCACCCTGCTCAGTGGGGAGCACTTTTCCCTTTTGGTTTGTAGGTTATTTTAAAGAACCTCTTAGAGGCCTAAGGTTTCACTGCAAAACTGAACAGGATTCATTTATCATGTTAAAGAGTCCACTGTGGAATAAGATAAGTAAGGAAACCCGAAAGCACCAGACAGGCAGGCTCCAGGAAAGGACACAAGGTGCCCTTCTCTCACTGATAGCATGCCATGGTCACTTCCAAAGACACCCAGCTGGTTTCTAGTTTCACTGGTTTGAAAGGAACAGTATTTTATAAGAGGATTAGGAAATCTGCTAGACTGTCACATTTTCTTCTGTTTAAAACTGCCAGATGCCACCTGCTCTATTCTCTGAAACTGACAAAATGACTATAAACTTAATTTCTTCTGCTCCAATGAAATTAAGTGTAGGCGGCATTCTCTGAACTCAAGACTCCTCAAATCCTAAGCTAGTGACTGTTTCCTGCTGCTAGTCATAACACAAACGTGCCCAGAGAAGGGGGCAAGGTAGCAGTGACACCTGCGTCATCATCAGCGTCAATGGCGTGAGCACCATGGGATTGCAGGCATGTTCTGTGGAATGGATCTGTTTGCTCTGAGAGGCACACATATCTGTGTGGGCATTGAATATGAATAGACAGTATTTAAAGTTCAAAACAGTAACAATGAACTGAGTACCACCCTGGAAACAGGCAGGGTCTATGCAGTGTAAATAAGTTGTTGATAAGTATGTCTGGGCTTTTTAGTATGGGGCCCTGATCCAAGTGTCTGGTCATTCAGCTAATGTTTATTTTCTGGTTTGTTTGTATTTTGAGACAGGGCTCCTATGAAGTACTAACCTGGAATTCACTCTATAGATGAGACTGGCCTCAAACTCATAGAAATCCACCTACCTCTACCTCCTGAGTGCTATGACTAAAGGCATGCATCACCAGGCCTCAAATAGGCACATATATCTATAAAAATTAACCACAGTCAGTTTAACAGAACAAAAGTATATCAGCGAAGTGAAACCATTTTCAACTACCAGCAGAAGCAGTGGTAAGCCCACTGATTGGAAGCAGCAATACCAAAATCCCTCCTTTCAAAAAAAGTAGGCAATTCCACACAGAATCAAGAAACAGATGCAACTTGAACATTCTTAAATTTTTAAATACTAATCTCAATCAGTAGTCTACTGAAATATTCCAAAATCCAAAAAGACCTCTATGATCTGAAAGGGTTTTTTTTCTGGGCACTTGGTGAAGCAGTAGCTGACTCAGGATCTCCTGCATTCCTGGGAAGAGGGTGGGTCCAGTCAGAGCTCAGGACCAGCCTTTACAGCTCAGTAATATGGCTCCCGGGCACATCTTAGCAGGCCTTGCATTTCACCCATCTTCCCAGAGAGGACCATAAGAACACTGGGTGACCAGCCCCACAAGGACAACCCAGTTTTTATAAACCTTTGAATTAATGTTTAATCTAGACGGTTATGAGGTGTGACATGTTAAGAGTTCTTCACTGTGCCACAGTTCTCAAAGCATGGACATAAGTTCTCCAAGGTCTCTAGACTCTTGCTTTCCTGTCGTCTTGCTGAGGGCCAGTGTCCACATATCACACCATGGCACTAGACTCCACCATGGCTCAAGGTATGCAGTGTGTGTTGGGAGAACAAGGTGAGCCAGTTGCCTCATCCACAGAAGACTCTGGTGACTGCTCCTCTCCTGGTCTCTCCTGCCATCCGAGGAGAAGGCTAACCATGGATGGACAGGGAAGTCCTACTGTGGCTTGCAGGAGCAGGGATGGGGAGCAGGAGAGCATCATTCTTATTCTCCATGCGGCTTCACAGCAGTGCAGGTAAGCCTTAAAGAGCCCTCCTAAGTACCTGGTGTATGATGCCACCACGTGGGGGACAGGATCCAGAGGTGCAGGTCCAGCTCCCTACCTGTTCCCTCCAGCAGAGCCTCCAAGCGCAGGGAGGTTCTTCTGTTTATGGTTTTATTGTTTTATTTATAACATATTTTAAGTTTTGTTCGTGCTTATCAGGACTCAACAGTGTTTAGCCTCTTCCAAAACCAAACTAGGAGCCAAAAAGAAAAGCGAGCATCTCACCAGTGTGACCTCCACAGCCAGCCCACCTCCTGCCCACCTCCCACCTCCCGTCGGCCTTCCAACTTTCTTTTCTGTCTTCATTATATATCATGTACAGGACTGTTGGCTGCAGTGAGCAGAAAGAGTGGGCGGCCTTCTTCCCCCTTTTCAGAAGCAAGACTCTCAACCTGTTTTCTAGAAGTGCTCTCCTGCTGGGTTCCCTGGCTATTCTTGGGGGTTGGGGGTTAGAGGATGCAGCTAGTTTAAAAGGAGCTCTCTGCCTGCAGGGAATGGGAATTCACGGACAGCATTCATTTTGATTTGGCCTTCATAAACAGAACTCTTCTCAGACTTCCTCCTAAAGATGAAAATCTTTATCGTCTTCCTGGCACAGACTGGGAAAACATCAGTACTGAAATTTTTTAAAATACAAGACTTAACTTTTTTCCTCATTGGGAATCACAAACAAAAACTGAATGCAAAGAAGGAAAGGAGGAAAGAGATTAGAAAATATAGCTATTGGGTTGGGTAGGAAAGTTTTTTTTTTTTTTTTGACAAATTTCAAGATTATGTACACTTGCACAGAGTCTATGCTAATCTATTTTTATCTTTGACATAATGTAAGGAAAATATCCTAAACACAATATAATATTATTCTAAGGCGTATTGTGAAAAACATCTCCAAAAATGAAAAGATTCATCTGGAGGTATTGAGCTAATAATAAATATATCTAATTTGATATTGAGATGATTTTCAATTACATAGGAAAAAGTCTTGTTCAGGCCTAATTTGTAAAAGACTGAAATTAACTCCACCGCTCATCAAAGAGGAAGCTGAAGTTATTGCCTCCTCAGTGGCAGAGCCACACAATAGAGTATCAGGCGCGCACATGACTAGACTTTTGCATGCATGGGAAGGTCTGTAAAATGGACCAAGTAAACAGGAAGGGTCCAAGGAAACACGGAAGAAAAACCCAACAATGCTGTGCTTCAGGAAGCCAGGGCACACGTCTGTGATGGTGGAACAGAGGCTGAAGAACAGAGATTCTCATGTAAGCATGGCCACATTACCTAGCTGACAACATCCTGCCGATTAAATGGGAGAGGAGGCCTAAATTTTCACTTTTGGGCTGAATTTCAAAGATAACCCATAATTATAACCAAGACCTGTCTGCCCACTAGCCAGCCACTCTACAGACTATGCAGGGGCCCTTACTGTCTGTGACTTAGTCTTTCTGTGCTTTATCAGTGCATACTGCCGATGCTAATGCCATCCGTGATTACCCACAGGGTCCCCCATCTTGTCACTGTCTCAGTCAGGCAGGCATGGACAGGCAGCACATAACAAGCAGCAGCACTGTCCTGATGGCCGATGGGTGCAATTCCTGAGAATGCTCGCCCAGGGCCAGGAGTCACCTGGTACCATCTGGATGTCAAACATGGTTTTAGATACAATGTTTCCCCTATGGGTCATTTTTTTTTCAAAATAGGCTGCCTGAATAAAGATGACAGTGGCTGGTCAAACTCATTTAGCCTCACAATAAAACAATGCACAAGGCAGTGACCAGGAGAAGTCAGCGGAGTTCCAGTCACACACTATCAAAGGACCAGTGCTAGTCATTAGGAAATAGGCACTGCCTCTCCTGACAGCCATTCTTCTCATGTGCCACAGCCACCCCACCCAATGGCCATGCTTCYGCTGTTACCTCAACTGGAAAAGTAATAGCTTTAAAAACTGAAAAACAACCTATCTTCATTTTCCTATTCTTAATGAACACCTTTTAAAATGGATATTCATTCAGTCAAAATCACAACTAGGAATATGAGACTTGACATTTCCTAATGAAGCAGAACTATTGATTCTCTCTACTACAAACTAGCAAGTGAGCTTGTGGCGTGCGTCAGCCAGCCCTGCTGGACTCTATTTGGGTTTAACACATGACTTCGTACTGGGTACTGAAGCCTCTGAGACTTGGAGTCATCATTCCAGGAGGAGTAGAACCGGTCATATAGCACGGGGGTCAGGAATGTGGGCTTTGACAGCTGTGTGCCTGGTAACTCGTGAAAATTATTTCACAGTCCTAACTTAGTCACTGCTCAATCCCAGGTTCCAGTTTGCTCAGTGTGCCCGCTTGCTGCCCCAGAACACATGGAGCCTTTCCTTTGACTTTGTTCCTACTGGTTTTGGTCTGGGACATCTGATCATTTCTCAGGCCTGAAGCACACTTCCAAAAGAATCTACTTCTGGAAGTGGCTCCAAGGCATTCCCACCTCGAGTGTGAAGCACGCACCACTATGACTCTAGCTGGAAGGCTATGCATGGAGAAGACAAGGCACAGCAAAAGTACAAGAGCGAAGGCGGGTATGGGGCCACTCACATAGAATGCCACCCTTTAACTGCTAGATCCCACTGCCTGGCAAAATGGCTGCTTAACAGTGAAATTCTATTATGGAATAATATATTTAAGGTATCTCTTTCAAAATAAAACCAGTTAGATTTACTGACGGCAATATTGTAATGTTTAACCAAATAAAACAATTACCATATATTATAATTAATAATTTATGAAGGAAGAAATATTTTAGTAACCAAAAATAGGGAAGTGATAATTAGAGAATAATGGCCAATTCTATGAATTAAACAAACGTAACTGAGTTAAACTCATCATGGATTCCTGTGCTGGAGGACCATGAAATGCTCATTACGGATCACAGCCATCTGCGGCCCCCACACTGTAATCACTAAGAGGACACAAAATGTGCCAGACATCCCATAAAAATGCCCAACTGGAGCATGACTTTTTAAATTTAATGTTTAAAATAAGGGAAATGGCAATAAAACACCTTCTTTATATGAAGTAATCTGCTCAATGTCTGAGCGGGTTTCTCCCTCCTGGGAAGCACAGTAATGGGAATGACTGAACTAATAAAGCTGGAACGGCCACCCCATGTCTTCCTCCTGTAGTAATGTTCAGCGTGCATGCAGAAGACAGTCCTCTGAGCACTCCAACTCACATGCAGCCGCCTTCTGAAGCATGCAGTGTGTCAAAGCAACACGCAACACAGACAAACGGACACTCCCAAGATGCTTGTGTGATTACACCAAAGGGACTTCAGCTGAGATGCGCTGTGTAAGCGTGATAGGAGGAGGAGGACTTGGGAAGCTTCGCCAACTTCTAGCTCATCTACCGTGTTCAGTGAATGGATGGAAAGACTTAAAAGACCATCAAACTGATTTTTGGGAGGCATTCATTTTAGTTTAATAAAATCAATTTTGATTAATGAAATGTAGACAAAGTTTTATTCACAAATGATGTCATACTTGGTCAAATTTTACATGCAACATTAAAGCTACTTTTACCCACTGCTAGGGTACCAATGGCTAAAATACTAAAGAAATCCCACGTAAGAGTACGAAGACAGAATGTCTACAAGGCGTGTGTCCAAGCACTCAGCGGGTGCACGTGGCTGCCGATGCAGGGGTCTCCAGTCACAGCCCTTCCCTTTCTCCACACAGGCCACCTACTCACCCAAGCACCGCGATCAACAGACAGTGTGCTTGGCAACGGAGAGATGGAGGCAGCAACCTGGAGCATCTGACAAAGCTACTGACTCTAGTTTTAATTTTTTTATACTTAAAAGTCCTAGGTAAAAACGCATCTCTGCAGTATTAAAAAGTACTTTTTTTAATTTAAGTTTTCTTAAATCTAAGCTTTTAGGAACGGTGTGGCTAATAGCTAACAGCACATGCTTGGAGTCAGATGACTGTGTTCAAATCCTGGTTCTCTAACTTAGAGAGTGAGAAACTGAATGTATTATGTAATTTCTCTATGCCTCAGATTGCCTTTCTCTAAAATGGGGATGGGAACAGTACCATTCTCTTAAGGCTGGAAGTTAAATGAGGTAGTGAACTCCCCGGACAGCGTCTGACGCACACTCTGCTTGCCATCCTAAGTATCAGCAACGCAACAGCATCCTTATGCTTACGGTTAGCACTGCCATGTCTTCCCCCCACACTCAGAAATCCATTGCATGTGCCAGTGACCATAGAAAGATTTGTCATAGAGAAATCAAATCAGAAGTGGTCAGAGGAACATGAAGAGTGTCCTTTACAGTGACCGGGACAGTTCTCCCCCATAAGAGGACCCACCATGGTCTGCAGGAAAGCCCCGAGGAAGCCCAAGCAGCAAGGCCTGCACAGTACGCACCCCTTGCTCGTCCAGCTTCATGAGCTGCTCCGTGACTTTGGGAGTGTTGAAGGCCAAGCGCAGGCACTGCACRCTGAGCTCTGGGATCACGTGCTCCARCACCTCTTTCAGAGGCAATCCTCTGGCGGTCGAGTGCTTGGCTGTGGAGGGAATAGCATCCTCTAGAACAGACCCTCTCAGCGTCATGAGCTACAAGAGAGATAAGGGCCATGGTGAGGCTTCACAACAGCATGACACACTGAATATATGTACTAGGCTCTGGAAGCCGAGACAGTAGCTCTGCCACAAGCTAGACAAGGCCGGTGGTTAGTCAAGTCAGGGAGGTGGTACATGAGGGAGAAGTAATACAGGATGCTCTACATGAGAAAAATGAGGCCAACACACTTCCAAGAGCACCTACAAAGTTCAAAGAACTTGCGACATGTTTATTATAGTACTGAGCTATTTACCCACGTGACAAAGGATGCCTGTCCTCACAGTGATCAGTGAGCATCACCATACAGCACCAGGAAGACACTTAGGGACAGCGGAGGCATCCCAGGGAGACACTGAAAGAACACTGAGAATGTGGCTGGTATATTTTTTAAATGATGTAGGAGAGAGAGAAGGAGGGGGAGGAGGAGAGGGAGGAGGAGGGGGAGGAGGAGGAAGAGGGGGGGGAGGAACAGGTTTTACATTCCCTAACATGACTGAGAAGCATTAGCTGCTCCTATCTTCTAAGAGCAATAACTGCAGTCAACAACCAGGAAATGACTTCTCCTTTCCTAAAATACTCTGCTACTATCAAATATTGACTCAAGCAATGATGCCCTCTARTAAATAGTGATCTGCTAGAGAAACATAAAGCCAGGCACGAAGCCCAACGGAGTCTTGATTTTTCCAAAGGTCCATGTAGAAAACTGTTCATGAATTTAGCTACTATTTGACAGTCTAAGAAATGAGACATAGAGGAGATTCCATTAAACACGGAAGCTGCAAGGTGATGGCCACATACATGTCTGGGAATGTATGTGGCATTATCAGGGAGAGATGAGAAACACAGACATAAATGTAGGGAAGATTGTTCATTAAAGAAGACAATCCAAAGGCAGAAACAGAATGACAGGGGCCCAGGCTACTAGGAAAAACTTTAATAGAAGAGGTGATCTCAGAAATAGGTTATAGGGGAAAAAGACAGAAATATGTTAAAGAATAAAGGAACATGTCTACAAAAAGAAACCAACAGAGGAAACATGAGCAAAGCTATAGATAAAGGCAGTCAGGGCCTGAGTGGAAAGGCAGACCTGCTGCAGCTGACCCTGAGCCAGGACAGATATGCTGGGGTGTGGGGCTCAGAACAGAAAGGATGACAGACCCTGTAGCTGGGGGAGCACTTCGCACCCCTGACTCCACTGTGCATTCTCACCAGGTTTCCAGAAGAAATGACAGACACACTTGGAGAAATTAAGTAAAGAATGAGATGGAACTCAAGAATCAGAAGCTCTACTCCACCTCTCAGCCAGCAGAGAGACTATTTCATAGTACAGTAATGAACACATCAAAGTCCCCTTTCTCATGAGGCTTACATTCTTATGGGAGAGACAGAAAACAAACAATATAATAAGTACAGTATGTAAGGCTGTGTTAAGTCTTAGCCAAAAGGCATGGAATCAGAGATTGGAATTCGATGGGAGAGAGCAGAAAATTCAGATCTGTGACAGCAAAGGACCTTGTGGTTTACTTATATGAGCATGAGTCAGAGAATTCTGGAAGCCTGGGAACTGCTGAAGAGGCTGATGCCACAGGAGGAACAAAGCACCAAAGTCCTTTGTCAGCCAGGGGCGAGAAAGCCAAAATGGCTGGAAAGGATGGAGCCAGGGGAGTTACAGGACAGGGTAGGGCACCTCAGCAGGTACACTGACTCCTAGGCTGGCTCTGTTCAGGATGGAGAAGGCTAAAGTATTCTCAAGGAAGAATGAGGAGATCTGGCTTGCATTTAGAGAAATTCTCTGCTGAGTGAAAGGATGCTCGACTAGGCCTAAGTTTTGGGGATGGAAATGCTTCAATTCCAGACACATAGTATTTGAAGACACGATCACAAAGGCTGTTGGCAGACTAAATTTGGGGCAGGAATGAGAAGAGGAGTCAAGTGTAATATCAGGATTTCTGACCCAAACAAAGAGAATTACAGACATGGCCAGGGACTGAAAGTTATTGATTTGACCCTAAATAGCAAGTTTATAATGGAATAGTGCGGCACTCAGCCAAAGACTAAGGGAAAGACCTGGCTTGACGAAGCCTGTTAGAAGGCTAGGCCTGGCCGGGCGTTGGTGGCGCACGCCTTTAATCCCAGCACTTGGGAGGCAGAGGCAGGCGGATTTCTGAGTTCGAGGCCAGCCTGGTCTACAGAGTGAGTTCCAGGACAGCC
>BDUI01000401.1:256616-281545 GCA_002335545.1 Apodemus speciosus | reverse complement strand
GTATTATCCTCTGTTACTGTCCTGGGACAAGATTCAAGGGAGAGTAGCCTGCACTTGAAAGAAGTGTGTGTGTGTGTGTGTGTGTGTGTGTGTGTGTGTGTGTGCACTCATGTGGGTGTTCTATTTATTTATTTAGGCAAACTTCCCAAGGACAGGAAATTCAGCAAACATTTAAGTGTTTCCTGGTGACATGCTCAAACAGTCCACTTTAATTGACTGGCATCTCTCTTTTAACTCTGACAATTTTATTGTCCAGTTCCTGTTTTATACACAAGGCAGCTGCTATCTAAAGACAGTGTGTAACTTGTCCAGATTCATCAAAGCCATTCCCAAGGCTGGGCCCAGGCCCCAGGAGGGCAAAGTCTCAGTATTCAAACTTTATCCCATTCAGCATTCCCATGTGTTCCCTCTGTGGTCTGCTGGGACACTCGGTGACATTTGTGTATAGGCTAGGTAATCATTTTTCAGAATTCCAATGTCAGAAGAGACTTTCTATCATGAGACCGTTGGTGTAATGACTGAATTATTCTGAACAGATTCAGATGGCCAGCTGCCTCCAGGTTCATTCTATTAAAATTAGCTTTGCAGATTTCTACCCTATCCGCAGGAAGACTCATATTTTAATCTCTTCAAAATTCCGGGGGAAAAAAACCCAGATCATTTTCTTGCCAGTAAGAATCTTTTAGTTTAGTCAAAGCAAGTTGTGATTTCTGGTGCTCCCGCCTCATTAGCTCCTCCAGATGGTGCGTGTAAACATGGCAGGAGCTGCAAATTGTGTGAAGGCCGGAATATAAATTAAGAAATAAGTATTCATTACAATTTGTATGACAAATGGAAAGGCCATACAGCGAGAAACAGTGSACTGCTTGATTGATTTCACCCCATTACTACTGGGATTCTCTAGAGACTATTTTCAGAAATGGACTCCCCCTTTTGAGAAGGTCAGTTCTCAGGGCATCGTTTAAGGACTCGGCTGGGCAGCTCCRATGGCAGGGGTCAGMRTTCCTACATCATCTCTGGCCTTGATGATCTGTGGGCTGAGCTCAGGTCTTCAAGGAGTATGAGATGCAGGCAGAAAAACAGTATTTTAAAATCTTGGGTTTAGAGGCTGGTTAAGAACACYGAGTGCCCTTCCAGAGGCCCTGGGTTAGAKTCCCAGAACCTATATGGCTGCTCAATCATCTATAACTCCTGTTCCRGAGGATCTCATRCTTTCTTCTGGCCTCCAYGGGCACCAGGCATGCATGTAGTACACATGTAGTCAAACGCTCTTACACGTACAAATGTTGGGGGGAAAGTTATTTGAGAGGAAATAAGAGACTGATCAGAAGCATCCCCATACCCTGCAAGGGAAACTGCATCTYCTGTACCTGCTTGAAGGATGGTGGCTCTCTGTCCAGACCCTGAAAACATCTTGCTCAGGGTCACACACCTGAGCAGCCACTTCCATTGACTAATTGTTGCAGGAGGACGAAGGTGCATTTCTTCACTGCACCCTCCATTTTCTTCCCACTCAGGGCAGCTGGGAATGGCCATCCCTGCTCCAGAGCACCTCATGGGACTGCCTGAGGCCTTTGTTGCAACCCAATTGCTGTTCAACTTTCTGCTCAGGTGTTTATCCTTTTATTTTTGTGACATTGGGAATTAAACYGAGGGCTCCACATACATGCTAGACAACTACTCTAGCACCAAGCCCTCTTCCCAAATGTTCATAATAGTTGAGTTCTCAGTATAAGAAACAACATAAAGAGRAAGAGAAGGTACTACCCCCACCCCACCACCAATTTGAAGATCTGAGCAATACAAGCTTTGCTGGATTAAGTGCTGACATTTTAGACATGTTATTTATCTTTTCTGCTCTTTATCTTTTTCATCTATTGGCACTCCTTCTAAAGGCGTYCTTTAGTGAATGTCTTTACCTTTTTCAGACAAGAGAGGCCACAGGTTTCATCAGGTTMTTAAAGGGGTCCATAGATTCTTTTTCCAAGAGTTTGTTGGGYGTGAAATGATCTATGAGAGATAGTTACTGGTAATCGCACTAATGAAGCTGCTTAAGAATATGAGAGTTCTTTAATAATGGCCAGACCAAGATCAGACTCATGCCTCCAAATGTCTCTTGGTCCTGAAGCTCAGGAGTACAGCATTTTTAATGACAAAAGCCACAATCATATCAGGGTTGGGGATAGTTAGAGTAACCTTGCAGCATCTGTCTTTTTGCAAACCTTAGCAGTATTTTCAAGACAGGGCACAACGATTATTTTTATTTATACTTCCTCTAGTTATTTTAGTTTTGTGTTTTAGCCTGCACAAACATTAATTATTTTGATTAATATATCTGTACTGTGATGAGGGTCATGGATAGTCTCYAAACCTTTGCAAAGGTGGATGTAAGTATTGGGGGTAGAAGTCTGAGAACCATCTAGGCAGAAACAAAAGTCTGGACAAGATGTGGTTATCTTAGTCACTTCAGGTGTTGAGGTGCACACCTTTAATTCTAGAACTTGACAAGCTGAGGCAGGAGGAYCATCAGTTCAAAGCTAGCCTAGACTTTGTAGACAGGTCAAGGCTAGTCAGGACTATATAGGGAGMCTCTCATCCCAAAAAAGGAAGGTGCTATCCTTAATAGGCACATAGGAATTTTGCATATTTATGGTACAAAGAGACATTTCAATCTATGTATCAGTACGTAATATCTGTATATCCCTCAAACATTTATTATTTCTTGATGTTAGAGACATTGGAAAACCTCCCTCTTAACTATCTWGCTTTCCTTTGCTATTGCTTTGTTGAGTCTAATTCTCATGTAGCCCNAGGACCTTGGGAAGAGCAGTCAGTGCTCTTAACCTCTGAGCCATCTCTCCAGCCCCTATTGTTCTCTTGTATATCAGAGCCCTACCAGTTTTACATCCTGACCAGTTTCTCCTTCCTCCCCTCTCCCAGTCTCTTCCTCTCACCTCCTTTCTTCCCCAGATCTACCCCCCTCTGCCTCCCTTCAGAAAAGAACAGGCCACCCAGGGACACTGAAAAGCTTCTGCAAAGCAAAAGACACTGTCAGGATAAAGTGGCAGCCCAGAGAATGGGAAAAGATTWTTTTTACCAACTCCACACCTGACAGAGAACTAATATCCACAATAAAGAAAGAAACTAGACATCAACAAACTAAATAATCCAGTTAGAAAAAAAGGAGCTACAGATCTAAACAGAATCTCAAATGGCTGAGAAACACTTAAAGAGATGTTCAACGTCCTTAGCTCTCAGGGAAATGCAAATCCRAATGACTTTGAGATTCCATCCTTATGCCTATCAGAATGGCTCAGATCAAAAACACAAGTGACAGCTCATGCGGTCGAAGAGGGATTTTTAAATAGCAATAAACATTCATGCAGACCCATGAGAATCTTTGAGAMTGAGCARCCACTTAGCACCTGCAATTACAATTAGTCCTCTGCTGGAAACCCTGGTCGAAAGATAGGCTCGGTCTTCCAAGGACCACATTTCTAGTGATTCCCATGTGCAAGACTTACACAAGAGGATGTGAAACTATCTAACCATCCAGAGTATTGAAGCAAGCAAACTTTAGTTATCCAGAAACAAATAATAGTAATCTTCAAAGAACAAAGTGCTCGATATCTTCAAAGAGGGACATGGTGTGGGCAGGAAAATGATGCCTGGTCCTACGGGTCTGCCAGGCTCCTACCCCACTACCAGGAAGCTTAGAGAATCCAAGATTGGGAGCTATGTTCCTTCAAGTACCTGGACAGAGAGCCCTCCTTGGCAGGGACCCGGGGCTTTACCTGGCTTTAATTGTCTCTGTGCCTGCTTCCTCTCTGAGACTGGGTGCTTAGGACAAAGAGAAAGCTAGAAGTGGTCTATTGCCCCTCTTCCAGTTCCTACAGTTGGCTTGTCCTAGTCATACTTTGAGGCTATTGTGCTTGCCTTTGAAAGGCAGTGACAGGAGCCATGTTTTAAGATCTTTGGAACGAAAGATGCAAAACTCAGCGATGCCATCGTCCACAGGGACAGCTGTGGCTTAGCCACGCTACTGAGAATCTTAGTAGCCCTGTTATGACCCCAGGGTCATCACAGAAAGAGGAGTAAGAACATGACATCTGTGGGGAGATGTTTGCCTCTGAAAACTATGACCTTGAGCCCTCACAAGGACTTGCTCTGAGAACCATCATTGCCTTCTGGAACRRGGAGCCCCTGATCCTCTTCTTAAACTCAATCATCTTCGAGAACATGGTAGAAGTTATGAATGACTCAGTGTAAATACACAGAAAATATCGAGGATCTGTAAGATGCTTGATACCTGTAGATCACGGTTAGAACATCTAGACTATAACTGGTATAAAAAGAGGAAGAAAGGGAGTCAAGGGAGCATACACAAGCCAAGTGTGTTACTCAGTTTTACCGGAAATACAAGTTGGCTGTGGATTTGGTTATAATTCGAATTCTATTCATAAGGGTTGGATGCTGCCTTCTGGACCATGCAATGAGTAACAATAACATATACTTTATACACATCCTAGCAGGGAGGATGCCCGCCTTGAAAATCAAAGCCACCCAGCCTTCAGTTCCTCAGATGTTTCCGCCTGCTTCAAGAGGAGCGCATGTCTAAAAAGCCTCAGGCTTAGCTGAGGGACCTTACTTGGCAGGGATGTATCCGTGAGCGTGTGGGCTCTGAGAATCCCAGGCCTGGCAGTCAAGTCCAGACATGGTCTTGGAGATTTTGCCCTCGTACTTTTCTCCGCTGCAGAACATGCATTCCTCTGGGTAGCGTGGGAAGAAAAGGGGGAGAGAAAGAGAAACTGACATGAAACATGGTGGGACATCGACGGGGTCTCCAGAGTCCCTCTAGAGAGGGCTCCTGGGCTTCCTGCCTCCCATTCATCCCTGACTCCCTGTAACCACTCGGCAGTAAAGACTTGGAATGTTCTGATGCGGTCAGGGTCCCATCCTTTCTCTGAGACAATGTATTTGGGCTTTTTGAGTCCGTGCCACCTTAACTGTGGTGGTCGGAAACTCTGATACCTGACCTCAGACTGGGAGGCACCCGCGGGGAAGGCACATGCTCTCAGAAGCCTGTACATTCTCCATTTTAAATTTTGCATATGATTTTTTTTAATTCCATGAACTTATTCTGATTACTTGATGACCAGCAGGTATTTGGGGACCACTGGGACCTGCTGCTGGGTTTTTGGTTTGGCCCCAGTGACCCTGCAGCCATTGGAGGTTGCCACTCAACCTCAATCAGCCAAGCTTCTGTTTGCATATTGCTGAGAAATATGACTGATTTTTGTGGGGGAGGGGTGTATGTCGGGGGAGAGAGAGGAGGTGCTGTATTTGTTTTTCTTTTTGCTGTCTAATTTATTTAAAAACTAAGACTTTGTTTTGGAATCATTAGAGTCCCATGCTGACGAGAAATAACACACAACTGGAATTCTTATCATTAAAAAAAAAGAAGAACAGCTGTGAAGTTGATATAAAAAGCCTGCGTTCATCTTGCAGTGGTGGTACATTAATCCCAGCACTCAGGTGACAGAGGCAGGTGGATTTCTGAGTTTGAGGCCAGCCTGGTCTATAGAGTGAGTTCTAGGACAGCCAGGGCTACACAGAGAAACCCTGTCTCAAAAAACCAAAAACAACAACAAACAAAAACAAAACAAAACAAAACAAAAAGCATGTGTTCATGGTATGTAAAGACCAAATAACCTGTGACCATGCATATCCAAACACAGGCATACAGGCGTTCCTCTGTCCACATAGGTAAAATGATAAATAAGGAGCTGGCCCCCAAACATGCCCTCGTTGCCTCATAAGCAACACTTGGCTTYTCGTCTTGCTCTAATAAACATACCTAGAAACAGGAAATGGGAGTGTTTTCCCAGCCTGACGCTTTAATGCGTTTTTAGCATTTACCTTTGAGGTTCTTTGTGAAGTTGATGGGCCCATTAGAAGAAGGCCTGCTGACACCCACAAACTGGTGTACTGTTTAACTTCAGACGCAGCAGAATCGCCCGCATCATAAAATCATTCCTCCTGCGTGCTTGAATTCCACCGGTTTCGTGGCTTTAATTTAGCTATTTAATAGCAACTGTCTTTGGAGTTTTACACTGTGTGAGGTTTTTAACCAAGGAAATTTGCATCCAAGTTTTGGATCTGGCTATCCATGTGTACATGTTGAAGTAACATTTTAATAAAGATAGTTCAGGTCAGACCTGGGTCTCCTTCGCAAGAGCAAGCCCATAATTTCATTTTGTAATGTACAACACGAATCTTTTTTTTTTCCTAATGATGCCTCTGGGAAATGGCTGTCTAGCGTAYGCCAGGTGACAAGCAGACAGGAGGTTTTCTAGAGCCACCCCTACCTTCGCATTCAGGGATGTCGCAGTAGTCGAATCTCTTGTCTGGGTCCATCGTGTAGCACCAGGGCCCTTGTTCATCATTGTCTGGGTTCCTACAGTAGTTCTCCTCTAGTCCGTCGCTGGGGTTTGTACTGGGGGAGTATCTGCAGGATGGAAAAGGAACGTGGTGACCGCCTCATAAAGAACAGTGCATTCTCGGGGTAGGAGAGGTTATGCTGCACACTGAGGGTCAGCTCTGTCTTCGGAATGTGCCTTAGCTGCTGCCTGTAGCTTCTTTATCTATGGATGGGAAGCTTGGGTCGAAAAGCTCATTTTACCACCATCACTCTTTGGGCAGCAAAAGTCTTGGGTCTAGCCAAAGCATCTGTGCTGAGCAGGCAGCAGGAACACCAGGACCTCAGAAGCCAGTGATCCTCCACACACTCACAGCACTGACTGCTTTCCTGTCTGTGTGACCTCTGCTCCTGGCATTCTGCTGAAACCTCTACATTCGGTCACTTTCCCTTAACAAAACGAAAGTGCACTAAGAAGGGGTGAGCACCCCCACGTTACCGATGGCGGAGCCTCGTGTGGTAAAACAGGCAAAAGCAAGAGGCTTGACTAAAACCGAGCTTGACTAATCCAGCCAGCGGCAGGTGAAGACTCAGTCTATTGTGTAATCAGAGAGACCAGTTGGGTTTTCTTTGAAACACAGCCTCAGTGATCAGGGTTGGGGAAAGCCGAGCTCACCTTCTGCTCTAGAGACGAGTTACTGCGCAGATAACTAGATAAGACATGCGAGAACTTGCAGTCTGGAAGAGCGAGCTTGATTTCTGGCCCCTCCACGCCCCAGCTTGGGGAAGCATCTGCCTGACTGGAAGCTCATCTGGCTCGTGAAAGAGGCTGACCTGGGCCTACAGCCCCTGGAGTCACCACCATGCCATCCAAACTGCAACTTGACATTTAACTGGAACACGCCCATCTCTAAACAGGCATCGTTTCCTGATACTTGGTCTCGGTTATTGTTGGTGTGATTGTCAACGTGACATGAACTAGACTCACCTGAGAAAAGAATCTCAATGAGAAAAATCTCCCGATACCCGCGCGCAGGCCTGTGAGGGTCTTGTCTTATTACATTAATATATGTGGGGAGAGCCAGCCCACCGTGGGTATCGCCATTCCCTACGTAGGAGGCTCTGGAGCGTGTAAGTACAGAGAAAGAGCTGAGTAGCAGCAAGCATGCGTGCGTTTATGTCTCTGTTCTTGACTGTAGCTCTGGTGTCACCAGCAGGGTCAAGCTATTGCTGCCCTGACTTTACCATAATGATGGACTATAATTTGTAATTGTCATATAAAGTAAATTCCCTTTCTCCCCGAGTTACTTTTTTTGCCACAATATTTTTTTTTTATCACAGCAACAGAATGAAAACTAGGACAGCCTAAAATTCGGTTGAATGGTTTTCTTTTTTTTTTTTTTTTTTNGTTCAGTCTTAGATTTGTGTCTTTAATCCACGTTGAGTTAACTTTTGTATATGATGTAAGATAAGGGAACACTTTACTTCTTTTGTATGTGGTTATCAGGTTTCCCGAATACTCTCTACTGAAATAGGCTGTCCTTTCCGTACTGAGTAGTCCTGGCTCCTTGTCAAAGATCACATGAACATACACATGTGGATTCATTCCTCAGCCTATTTTAGTTCATACTGGGTTTTGTTGCTTTGAGTGTATATAATTTTAAGAATTGTTTTACTTTATTTTGTATATGTGAATGTGAGATTCATATATGTGTGATATGGACTCATATTTGTGTGGTACATTTGCATGTATGTACACCTGTGTGTGGGGGCCACTTTATATATTGGACCTAGAGCTTGCTGATCTGTCTGATGTAGTCAGCTGACTTGCTCCAGGGATTTCCTGTTTCTGCTCCCTGTGTTCTGAGATTATGGGTAGGCCACTCTGCCTACCCGTGGATGTGGGTCCTGGAGACTTTCATGCTGCGTGCAGGCACCTTTGCCCACTAAGCCATCTCCCAAGACCGTTCGTTTTAATATTTTTCCTCTCATATAATATCATGTCATTAGTGAATTAGGATAGTGAGTAGGAATCTTCTCACTCCTTCCCTTCTAATTTAGGTGACTTTTAATTGCCCAGTTATTCTGGCCTAGACTTCCTATACTGGAAAAACGTGGTAAGAATAGATGCCAGCCTTTTCTCTGATCTTAGAGTAAGACCTTTCAGTCTTTTGCCCTTGAGGGTGATAGACTGGGTTATTTACARAACTGGTCTTTAAAATATTAAGGTACTTTTAAAATGTCTTAGAATTTTGAGTGATTCTTTATCATGAAAATGCATTAAATATCATCGATGCTTTTCTGCATTGAGATGATCATATCATTCTTGTCCTCGTATTTAAGTATCCCATCGATTAATTTTTTTTATATTGAACCTTCTTGCCATCAGTTGCTTTTCTATTTCTCTGAGAAAATACCAAGACCAAAAGGACTTACTGAATAGAACTTATCTGGCTGATAGTTACAGAAGGAGAGACTATAATGGTGGGGAGGGATGGCAGAGGCACATTCAACCACGGACACGAACACTAGCACCTGGGACCAACGCTTGAGATTCCTGAGCTTCTGAGGACATTTCTTACTTAGACCACAGCACCCTCCTATGACTTGGTCTCATTCTGTGGTGTAGCAAATTCCTTTGCAGTTCTAGAGACAGAACCCAGTCATATTGTACCACTCAGCTACTGTCTCCAGATAGTCTTAGGATATGAAATAGGAACTTGGTCAGTTACCTAGCCTTGCCACTTAAACTTGTGATCCTCCTGCCTCAGCATCTCAAGTGCTGGGTTAAAGACTTGGACCTTGCTAATTGTCTTGATATTTAGGTAAGGCTGACCTTGAACTTCTTCTGTATCTGGTTCTATGCATCAAGTGCAGGTAGGCATGACCTGTAATCCTTTTTACAGAGTTTTAAATTCACCATTCTATCTATCTATCTATCTATCTATCTATCTATCTATCTATCTATCTATCTATCTATCTATCTATCTATCTACGTTTTGAAACAGGGCCTTTTTACATTTTCCTAGCTCTACTAGAACTTACTATGTAKACAAGGCTGGTCTCAAATTTACAGAGATTGACCGGTCTCTGCCTCCTAAGTGCTGGAATTAAGGGCTTGCCCACCATGCCCAGCTCACTGAGCTAATTTTTTGCTGAGATTTTTGTCATTGCTCATTGGGGATAACTGGTCTATAGTTTGCTTTTCTAGTGGTATTTTTGTGTGTGTGTGTGTGTGTGTGTGTGTGTGTGTGTGTGCTGGGATAATTCTGGTCAGACAAAATGAGCTTGATAATTTTTGAATATTTTTAATTTTTAAAAAGATATTCATTTGAAAAAAATGTTTAGTAGACTTCTCCAGTGAAACTACCTGGTCTTGGTCTTTTTTCTACCTTCTTATTACTGCGGTGTGTGTGTGTGTGTGTGTGTGTGTGTGTGTGTGTGTGTGTGTGTGTTGTGTAAGACTGTGCACATTCTTTAGCGTATGGGTGGAGGTCAGTGGACAACTTTTGGGAGTTGGTAGTGTCTTTCTACCTTGAGATTTGGGGATCTAACTCAGATGGTCAGACTCGCATAATAGGCAGGTTATTCACAGAAGGCAGGTTATTCACCGAGTTGTCTTACTAGCCCCATCATAGGTTTTTCTTTGTCTAGAGGTTTTTGAGTATTTATTTAATTACTCACTAATGATTGATTTGTTCAGATTTTCTAGGTCTTCAACCTTCTGTGCTGATGGTCATAAGTTTCTAGGAATTTATCCATTTCTTTTCCCCTGTCTAGCTTATTGACATATAACTTTAGAATCCCTGGTCAATTCTTTCTATAAATTTATATCATATTAAAAATATTCTCATTTATAAACATCATTTTCCCTGATTCATTTATTTTTCTGCCTCTCCTTTTTTAAATAGTTGAACAGCTTTATGACAGTTATTTAAAATCCTGTAGCAGGGAGCTCAGAGATCTGCATTTATTTAGGGTTAATTGATTTTGGTCTTTTGACTGGGTCATGCCTCTTTGTTTCTTTGTATGTTTACTACTGTGGGTAGAGGAACTGAGATGTGGCCATTTGAAAGAACAAACAGTCACCTCTTTAGGGCTTTGCATCCTGGTTTCATGAACAGGTCCCCCACCAGTCAGCCCTGTTGAAAGTAAAATGATTCTCAGTGGTCCTCAGCCTGTAGGTCATGACAGCTTTGCGGGGTGGTGTCAAATGACCCTTTCACAAGGTTGCATATCAAATATCCTGCATATTATGATTCACAACAGTAGCAAAATTACAGTTATGAAGTAACAACAAAAATAATTTTATGCTTTGGGACCACCCCAACATGAGTAACTGTATTAGAGGATCACAGCATCAGGAAGGTTGAGGGCCACTGCTCTAGGATCTTTCAGACCTTGCTGATCTCTTGCTTCCATTATATCTACCTATAAAACTATACCATTGTCAGCCATTCCGAAGTCAGCTAATGGTCTTACCAGTGCTTAAAATCAGATGAAAGAGAAACCTGACCCAAGGAAACTACTCCGCTAGTTCTAACTTTATTTTAGAGGTGAAAGCATGCACTGCAGAAGGAGACAGTTCAGATATTAAAGTGTAGCATGGATCTCAAAGGTTCCCATTTTAGGAGTGATTTGATGGAGACAGACAGATATGCCACCGGGCCATGATTTAGGATTCCTTCAGATGGCCATTGTCCTGATTTGAGTTATTATTGCCTGGATCTGAGTTTTACAAACTTGGAGGAAGATTCTGAGTTTCTTAATCTACATTGTATGTAGAAGCTTTAAGAAATGGAAAGATGCTATATAGAGAGCATCCTTCAATGCTGAAAACCATATAACGAAAGAGATCAAGAAAAGTACTCAGTTCCCCAAAGAGAAGTGTCTGTCTACAAGGCACAACTTGATGGTGTTTGGCTAAGGGTTTTTTCCTTGTTATATTTGTTTCTATTGCTCTGTTTTTGTAGTATATCCATACATTATGAACAAAATTTCATAGATTATGAGGGCTGTCAGCCTGCATTCTGTGGGTGGCTGCCAGTGCCTTTCTCAGCAGCAGTGATACATGGGACATGGTCTTGAATAGATATGAAGGATAACTTTTCTCATTTCTTTTCTACTTAGCTCACATCCAAAATTCTATGTGATAAGAGATGTTGGCGAAGATGTACTGGTGCATATTTGTGATGGTTTGTATATGCTTGGCCCAGGGAATAGCACTATTTGGAGGTGTGGCCTTGTTGGAGTAGGCATGTCACTGTGGGCATGGGCTTAAGACCCTCATCCTAGCTGCCTGGAAGCCAGTCTTCTGCTAACAGCCTGCAGGTGAAGATGTAGAACTCTCGGCTCTTCCTGCACCATGCCTCCCTGGACCCTGCTGTGCTCCTGCCTTGATAATAATGGAATGACCCTCTGAACCTGTAAGCCAGCCCCAATTAAATGCTGTCCTTAWAAGACTCGCCTTGGTCAGGGTGTCTGTTCACAGCAGTAAAACCCTAACTAAAACAATGTTAAAGAAAACATTTCCTGCCGATCAATGGTGCTGCATTCCTCCCAGCTCTCGGGAGGCTGAGGCAGGCAGATCTCTTGAGTTTGAGGCCAGCCTGTTCTACAGAGAGAGTTCCAGGGCTACCTAGAGAAACGCTGNGACCAGGCTGGCCTCGAACTCAGAAATCCGCCTGCCTCTGCCTCCCAGAGTGCTGGGATTACAGGCGTGCGCCACCACACCCAGCTCTGAATGGTTTTCTTTTGATGTGCCTCCTTCTGTGTCTTAAGACTTCTCAGATAATATACAACAAGATTAATAGAAACCAACCATTTTTCTCATTCTGTGCTGGGACTCTTCAGCTGCTCAGAATCCACAGCAGAGGGTTCTCTCTGCTCACACTAACAGGCAGGTTTAATTTGGAAACAATGGRATTGTTCTGAATACACTCATGAACACCAGCAYGGAGTAGCAGGGCTTACTTGGGTACATGGGGGGATATGGCACTCCACTTTTGACAGGTGACACCGCTCTTTGTCCTGGACATGGTTCCTCTGTAGTTGCCGCCGATGCCAGTCTTACATTCGGACAGATACACTGCAAGAGACCCACCCCGGGGGTTCAAAGTCCAGCAAACAACCTCTGGGAAGAGGGTGTGCCTGGCACAGTCCCAACCCAGGAAAGACCTCCAGCCAAGCCCTGCCTTCCTGCTTTCTGAAAGGCAGGCCCCATGAAGGACAGCTGCAAACGTTGATTGGGGTTGACCCTGTGATAGTTTAGACTGTTGCCGTGACACACCTAGAATCTTCTGGAAAGGATGCCGATAGAGGAATCCTCTACATCAGCTTGGCCTGTGGAAGGATTTCTTGAGTTAAATGAGGTGGAAAGACAGCACCGTTCCATGGGCTCGTCCCCGAGCTCTCTGAGGGTGACGTGGGCTGGCTGAGCATAGGCTGCGGGCAAGCAGGGTGGAACATTTTATATCTCTGCTCCTGACTGGCCGTGTGATGTGGTTAGCTGCTCTAGTTCCTGCCTTGATCTCCCCTCAGTGATGGACTCTGACCTAGAATTCATGGTGAGCCCAAATAATCCTTCGGCTGCCCTAACTTGATTCCATTTTATTACAGCACCAGAATGAAACTAGAACAGATGTGTTTATTCAAAAGTTGTTTCCTCAGGTCCTCCGTGCCTGATCCATGCCGGGGCTGGACCATAGGAGAACACAGAACAGGCACAGGTCCACTTCCCTGCAGCATAAATCTCAGTGGGGTCAGGGCAGTGAGGAAAGGAATTAAGAGAAACCGTTTATAACGGGATGACACCACAGAGTCTCGTGTCAGAGGCAGAGTGGTAAGACAGACAGACCAGAGGGGAGATGTCCAGACAGAGAGAGCAGGCTACTCAGAGGCCCATGAGAATCCATCCAATCCGAGTGTTTCTTTTTTATACAGCTCTCAATATACAAAGTATATTGAAATGAGGGCAATCAAAGTGTTTACAACAAACATTCCCAACCAGCCTCCACTTGCCAAATCACTAGCAGTCCAATGGGCCCCATCCTGTCTCAGAAACACACCCGGGTGCCCACTGAGGTTTACAAGCGACAGGCCCCTAAGTGGGAGGTCCCCAGTGTACACCCACTTCTGTCCCCACCAAGTAGTAGTAAATAAATTATCCCAGGCAACATGTGTATTAATGTCTGATTATTCCATTTGGTGATGCTTTATAATAAGCAAAGCTAAGGCGGGAATGTGGAAACAGTAGTGCTCATAGCTCACATTTTTTTTAGATTGAGTTGAATATCTTTTTGTTCATCGGTTTGGGACAGGGTTTCACTGAGTAGCATTGGATAGCCTGAGGCTCTTCGTGTAGGCCGGGCAGACCCTGAACTCACAGACATCCACCTGCCTTTGCCTCCTGAGTGCTGAGATTAAATGGGTGGACCACCATGACCAGCCATTTGAAGATGTTTTTATGTGTGTTTGTRTTGTATATGATGTAGATGTAGATGTAAAGTAGATGTAATATATATGTAATGTATATATGTATACATATAATGTAAATGTATATGTATATATAGTATGTTATTTGTTATTTTGGGGGTGCACTGTATTTGTGGGTGCACCTGGAAGCCGGAGGTTGGTAACAGGTGTCTTGATCACTCCCTACAGGGTCTCTGAGTGAGTCTGAGGCTGATTGATTTGGCTAGACTGGTTGGCCAATGAGCTGATTGATTTAGCTAGACTGGTTGGCCAATGAGCTTTAGATATTCGCCAGTCTCTGCTCCCAGCCGGCACCAGGGTCACAACCACTGTCAACATTTTAGGCAGGTTCTGGTGATCTGAACTCAGATCCCTAGGCTTGAGATTCCAGAACTTTCCAGACTGAACCATCCCTAAACCCCAAGCTGGATACTTTCAAGAGCTGAATTATTTTTAAATTGCCTCAAGAGATTCAGTGTGAAAAACACACTCACATAACTGACTGCATGAGCTTAGGGGTCGGGGGAGGCGAGTCATAAAGATCTTAAGGCATTGCAGAGTCAGTGTGCTGCCAAGACTGCCAAGATGAGGAGACTGGTGTCGGAAAGGAGACACTGGAGCCCGGCGTGCAGAGGCCCCAATGGGGCCCCAGATCCCAAGCGAAAGGTCTCCGCTCCACATCACAAGCCAGCTTGGGTTTTCAATAAAAGCACACAATAGTGTTTCCAGTGCATTTGTGCTGTTAAGATTCCCCGCTAAGGCCTAGTTTTCAGTTCTTTGACCCCCAGGAAGTGTATCTAACAAACACCAGCAAACCAACAGCTTCACAATGCCATAAACAAAAGGCCCACCACAGCTTCCTTGGGATGCTTCATACCAGGAGCAGTACCCCCACACTTGCATCAAAGGTAGAAACATGTAGTACACAGAGAAAGGGGGGCCGGGATCAGGGGAAACTTCTGAAAAATGGCTCTCCGTCACAGCAAGGTGACTATATGTTATAACCATGTATTCTATTTTTAAAAGAGATGGAAGAGAAAAATCTTAAGTTTCCCAACACACAGAAATTATGTATGTTTGAGGAGATGTCATTGCAACCATTCTGATTAGAATACACACACACACACACACACACACACACACACACGTGGCTTGAATTATTACAATGTACCTTATACATATAAAAAGTAAATAATGGATTTTTTATAGACAAATTATTTCCTTATAGCTCAGGATGGCCTCAAACATTCCATTCCTCTGCCTCAGCCTCCCAAGTATTAAGATTGCTGGCTGGATTTCATTCTAATTATACCAGGAATGGTTTTACAATAGGAAGGTCCATTTCTTAGCAGTCACATGTTCACCTACAACCAAGGTTCCAGTGACTGCAGAGGCCCCAGCCAGCCAAGATGGTGGCTTGGTTCGGAGGGGTGGCAGTGGAGATAGTGCCATGCAGGGTGCATAATGTCACCTGATCCTGGTGGCTCCTAGCAAAATCCTGGCTGATAAATCAGCGGCCAGTCCAGATTCACAGTAGAGAAACCGGGACCAAACACTGACCAACTTTCGACTTTTCTCCTCTGTTTGTTTGTACCCAGCCTGGTGTATATAACCTTTTGATCCACTGAAAACAAGCAAAACCAGCCTTCAAACTTCAGACTTCAGCCTCGCAACTCAGCCTTCAGGTTGCTCCTGGTTAACGATTGACAGGTGTCATATTTAAATGTTAGCAGTTCGTCAAAAGAATCCCACTCCATCCCCTTTTCTATAATTCTGGTAGATTTACTTGACACTTGACTCTCAAGACTTGAAGATACATGGAAGCGAGGAAGGAGATACCAGGGACACCTCCCCTTATGTCTAAGAAGGGGGACBGACTGGGGACATCTCAACCTAAAGAAGGAGGTTAACCATTGTGGTTTTGTGTGAGACATTATTAAGAGCACGAGGAATCAGATATTTCTCATATTCTTCAGCACTCTGATACAAAATATTTGGAGAGCTAAACTGTTTCTATCAGTGCTCTTATTGAGCTACCCAACCAGTCACAGAGTACAGAAGAGGCTTTTAAAATTTCATAAATAATCACACACACTTAATAATACTTGGGACCACCTAAAAGACACTCCTTTGGGGTCCAGGCCACTTTAGACCTTAACGCCTGGGATTTCTGGCCTGGTTATAAAGGAAGCTGGAAAAGAAATCACAACTTTTACTTAATGCATCTTCAAAATTTAAAGTGAGGAAAATATAGCCCTTGAACAACAAAGAAATGGGAAATTAAACAGAAGTAAGAAGTTTTGTCTTTATCTAAATGTTATCGGGGATTGAAAATATTAGTGTCTATTGTGCCTGGGGTTAGTTCAAAAGTGGGAGCCCAGGGGCATGGTCACCCTGTAAAGGAGTGTTTACGCTCCTTTTCTCCCCGTCCAAGCAAAACCAAGTCTCTTTGTTCTCAGGCCACAGACAGACATGATTGTGTGCATCTCATTCCTGTGAAGGAACAGGTTCACATTGACACTGGCTAGACAGTCAATCCTGACTTAACTCGGCACCCAGTGTCTCTGTGCTACTCTCTGGACTCATAAATTGAGGATATCAAAGAGGAAAGGGAGAGGGGACGGGGGACATGGACGGACCTCTCTTTTCGAATAAGATGACATCTCTCATCCGGATGACGGAGGAAGACTTGCTGTTCTCCGCCATGATCACGCATTGCTGCTCTTTGCTGTGGTATTGGAATGACCTGCAGGAGAGGGAGAAGATGCTAATGAGTGCCTCTCCTGCTGGRTCCTGGRACTGCGGATGGTTGCCTCTGGTCAGTTTTGTCACAGTGGCTGTGCAAGACAGTCCTACATGTACAAGACAGGCAGTCACACTCTTCCTAAACTGTCACTCTCTCCMTTGCCAACTGTGATGTTTCTTCACTCCCCTTTTCCTTATCTCTCCTCTGTAAGCCCTCCCTTTTCTTCTCTCCTTCCCTCCCTCCCTTCTTTCCTTTAGAGGCAGAGTACCCAGAGGGCCTRATACTTTTGTATAGCCCAGGCCAGCCTCAAATTCTCAATCYTCCTGCCTCGACCTCCATAGTACTAGAATTATAAGAAGGTGCCACTGTGTCTGACTGCCTCTTTCACAAGTGACAGGCAAGGACTGGAGAGACCGTTCAGCGGTTAAGAGCACTGACTGCTCTTCCAGAGGTCCCGAGTTCAATTCCCAGCAACCACATGGTGACTCACAACCATCTGTAATGGGATCCCGATGCCCTCTTCTGGTGTGTGTCTGAAGACAGCTACAGTGCATGCACCCCCAAGTGACAGGCATTCATTTTGTGCTGGGGAGAAGCCGCTCTCTGTGTGTTGAGCTCTTTCTGAGATGCTCTGCATATGGGACTTCCAGACTTCAGTAATCTCCCCGTCCTAGTCCTTGCCTCTGTGTCCTGCCCCGCCCTTCTCACTTCTCCTGTGGTTTGTTTCCAGCCAAGTTCAGGACACTGCCTGCTGAGGGGTGCTGATGGAGTTAAGGACTAAGTTCTTAAAAGGGTGGCTCAGTCATCCCGGCAGTGAGAACTCATTCCTGCAGGGCTGAGCTGTCTACTACCAGCTTTAGAAACAGAACATGGCTGCCCCTGCCTCTGGGTGGCACCTGCCTGTTCTTCCTTCTATTTTCTTGCTTTGTCCCAACTCGATAAGGCCAGGAGCCTATAGCTGCCTGCCTTAGACTTCAGCTTCCAGAACCACGCATTTGACAATTTCTTTTATAAATTGCCAAGTGCCTGGNAAGACTCGCCTTGGTCAGGGTGTCTGTTCACAGCAGTAAAACCCTAACTAAAACAATGTTAAAGAAAACATTTCCTGCCGATCAATGGTGCTGCATTCCTCCCAGCTCTCGGGAGGCTGAGGCAGGCAGATCTCTTGAGTTTGAGGCCAGCCTGTTCTACAGAGAGAGTTCCAGGGCTACCTAGAGAAACGCTGTGTAGAAAAAAACAAACCAAAAGAAAAAAAAAGCAAGCTTTCCTACCAATAAACGTGCTACCATGTATGTTGTCTGCCTTCGCCACCACTTCTCCTGAATGCTGTCTAGTTCAAGGAATTTGTTCATTTAAGACGAGTCTTCCTCTTTCGTGAGCCTCCCCTAACTATTACATTTGCTTTTCTAGCCATGTTTTGTGAGGATGCAATATTATAAAAATTATCTCTGTGATTCTTTTGCTGGACCTCACAGTTAGAGTGGGTTGTGCACCTTGCCTTGTCACTTAAGACTCATGAGCGCTGTGTCCTCTTGTTCGGTTAACCTGCTTTGAGAGAACAATGCAATAGAYACGGAAACATCCACGCAAAGACAGATGGAAGATGGAAGACACGGGGAGCGTGGAACAGAGGATTAAAATCTGAGCCTGCGCTTGATTAAATGACTCTGGGGCAAGTGCTTTTATCTCTTTCCTTAGCGTGACACTGATGCAGTATTAGCAACATAAAAATTGTCACTAATGCGTAGAATCGGAACATTTAGGTGCCCCATGTGAAGAACATGTGAGGGACACGAGAGACCATGTGAGGATCCTCTGATGCCTTGGTGGAGTATTTTGGAGCAGCCTGTGTGAGGACCGGAAACCTGAACTCATCTGAGCAGTTAGGGAAGATCCCTTGTGAAGGATGTGACTTTTGGACATCTCAGTAGCCAATATCAACAGGAGCTTGGGAATTGCCCAGAAGTTCCCATGTTATCTGCCTACAGTGATGAAGCGGTCCCAGGAAAGGCAGACTTGAACATCTCAAGTTAGTAAACACCCGTAAGTCCAGCTCAGAGGCTGGGAATCTATGGCCTAAAAGCTCCCCCTGAATCCTAACCTTCCTGCCTTTGTTTCTCTCTATCAAATCCAGTGATTCCGTTTCAACTTCTAGCATAAGACAAGAACACGATTTTCTGTAGAGCATGCCTATGCAATGCTTGCCTTTCCACTTTGCCTGCTGTCTGCTTTCATTGTAGGAAATTCGCTGTCCCCTACATCTCATGTACACTGCAGTTACAAATGTTTCTTAAAGAAGTTTGGAACCAAGTCATTATTAAAACAAACTCATAAATCTTCATCTCTGGGCACATCACACTTGTATAATTCCTGTAGAGCCTCCTTGTTCCCGATCCTATCTTTATCTGACAATTCAGCAGCCCTACCACCTGCTGCTATAGCAACAAGAAGGCCTCCTCCAGCTCCTCCTCAGGCTGTCTCGCTGGTCCGTCCATAGCTTAAAAAGTCGGCTTTCACCTTAAAAATATTCTGGCTTTATGATACCTTCAGATGCAAAAGATGGACGTGTTGCATGCTGATGGTTCAAATTGGAGGCCTTTAGAGGGAAGTTTAACTACCTGAGTCTCTGCGGTAAAACAAACAAACAAACAAACAAACAAAAACCCGAAGCTTAATTATCTGCCAGCCCTCACTTGGTTATTAAACAAAATAAATGGACCCTCCCAGCAGGCTCCCAGCCTCTGCCACGAGGGCTTTAAGTAAGTAAATAAATAAATACAAAGCGCCCCTTATCTAACACACTCCAGGGTTTTGTTTTGTTTTGTTTCCTTCTACTAACAGATAAAAACTTACTAAGACCTCTGTGGACTTCGGTAATTATCTACAATAAGCTTTAAAAAGATAATAAAGGGATTGCAGCTGCCTTTTTTTCCTGACTTATGAAAATACAAATTCTGACTAGGCCTCTAAAAGTTTCAACTATAAAAACCAGACCTTGCCTTTTCCCAGARCTAACAGGCTTCCTTCTGGGTAGGGAAACTCACAAACAACGTTCAGTTATTAATGACTTAAAAATTACTTTTGGTAGTCTTTTATCCTCTAATCATAAGAAAAAAAAAAAGACTTGCTTTTTCAATGACTACTCTCAATAATCAAATACCTACATGTTATGATATTAAGAAAAAAACCCCACAGTTTTAAAAAAAGTTTAAAAGGTAAGATGGAAAGATTTTCATAAAGAAGGATTTATGTATGAATGTTAAAATGGATATGTCCAGATGGAAAAGAAAGGTAAAAAAGTTTATACGAGTTGTAACGAATGTTTAAACAATTGAAGGATTTTAGATAGAAAGGAAAATAATAAAGGCTTTAAAGGTTCTACGCCTCTTGGGAGGGTTATAATGTGTGTGAAAGACGATACGTAAGATGATCATATGATATCAAGACTTCGAAGTTCGACATTGAACACAGTAATATTAAACTTCTACTTACATCAGCGGGATTCTCACAGGTTACTAATCTACTCTTGGCAGCAGCTCTTATCATTGGCTGCTAAAGCTTTACACAAATAAAGTCATCACAGTCACAAGCTTAATAAATTTAAGTTTCCTTTGGCTATTTTAGATTTGTTCATGTATAGGTCGGTAATTTTTCTTTTCTTTTCTTTTCTTTTCTTTCCTTTTTATTCGATATATTCTTTATTTACATTTCAAATGATTTCCCCTTTCCTGGCTCCCCGCTCCCCAAAAGTCCCATAAGCCCTCTTCCCACCCCCTGTTCCCCCATCCACCCCTCCCACTTCCCTGTTCTGGTATTCCCCTACACTGCTGCACTGAGCCTTTCCAGGACCAGGGGCCTCTCCTTCCTTCTTCTTGGACATCATTTGATATGTGGATTGTGTATTGGGTATTCCAAGATTCAAGGCTAATATCCACTTATCAGTGAGTGCATACCATGAGTATTCTTTTGCGACTGGGTTACCTCACTTAGGATGATGTTCTCCAGCTCTGCCCATTTGTCTAAGAAGATAATTTTTCTTGCTTTACTTTTTCTGTGGCTCAAACACAGGAGTCTGCTGGAGCTGTTTGCAGTCACTTAATGGCCGCTTTCTCTACAACAGCGATTCTCAGCCTTCCTCATGCTGTGGGCCTTTAATATAGTTCTTCACGTTGTGGTGGCCAGTAACCATAAAATTATTTCATTGCTACTCCATAACTGTAATTTGCTACTGTTATGAGTCATAATGTAATATCTGACATGGAGGATATTTGATATGTGATCTGCAAGGGAGTTGAGAACCACTGCTCTACATGAGGACTTCAATACAGATTAAAATTGACAATGACCCTGTTGATATATCTAAAACATCACTTCATATACTTCCAAGAACAAGCCATAATTGAATGAAATCATTTATTTCTAAAAACCAAATATATAAGCAAAAAGGGGGAATAAAGGATTAGCTTATACCTTATTTTAGCTTTTAAGATTTATTTATTTTATTTATATGAGTACACTGTAGCTGTCTTCAGACACACCAGAAGAGGGCATCAGATCCCATCACAGATGATCGTGAGCTGCCATGTGGTTGCTGGAAATTGAACTTGGGACTTCTGGAAGAGCAGTCATTTTGCTAGCCCCTAACTTGTACTTTAAATCTTAAAAATTGATTCCCCCAATTTTACCCCGACGCTTAGCAAAAAACACACCAGATAAAAGAAGACATTTAATCCAAACTCATGATTTTATATAAATTCCCTCGGAGGCCTCATGGCTGGGTCCTGCTCTCTCGTAACTTGGCCCTAGGCCCTGCATCTGTGCTTTCTCNTTTTTTAAGGGAACACTGATAAACCTTAATAAGACCTTGTTATATGGTCCTCAGCTATCATAAGCAAACTCCAGCCCTATAAACTATCTATAACTCGATTTTTTAAAAATTTCCATTTTAATTTAACTTTGTGTGGATGTATGGTGAGCACAGGTACATATGTACCACTGCATGTGYGTGGAGGTCAGAGGACAACTCTGTGGTTCTCTTTCCACTTCATGTGGGTTCTAAAGATRGAGCTCTGGTCCTTAGGGTTACAGAGACAAAGACTTTTCATCACTGCGCCACCTCRGGTGACCTGAGTTCTGCCTGAGATTATGGCGTCGGTGATACCTGCAGACGAAGTCTGTTTCCCCTTCACATTTGGCCCAACAGTCCACGATGCTTCTCGATGAGAACTGCTTCTTGATGAGACTGAACAGTGAAGCCCCTTGTGTGCTGACGTAGCCATCCAGCGAGTCCCCTTGTCCTGAAAGAAAAGTGGAAAACTGAGGAGATCGGATGATGACATTGTTCATTATCATGGCTGTGGGGTGTCTGTGTGTGTGTGTGTGTGTGTGTGTGTACATGTATATATGGGTATGCGTACAAGCACATGCATGTGCATATCTCATGGCTTTTTAATTTGCTTTTTTTTCCAACCAAATAGCTGTTATTTTTGTGGTTGAATGCATTACAGTAAAAAAAAAAAAAAAAAAGAATCCAGTAGGTTGTAATAGATTAGCAGATTAATAACTGAGGCCCATGCAACCACCTCTCTATTACTACATAAGTGCAAAACTTTAAAGAGTAAATTATACCGCTCACTGTTGTGTGCCCTGTGTGTGACTTGTGTGCCCTGTGAGTGACTGGCTTGTGTGACAAGACAGTGAGGCCCCAGCAACGGCAACTGGATTTTCATCTGATCTTCCCAGTAAGAGAGTGGCGTGGGAAGACTGTTGATTGACTCCCAGTGATGTGTGCTTTACAATGACATACGACTTTTCTTTCCTTGATGCTGAAAGAATCTGGCATTTCAGAGGAAGCTATTAAAACATAGAGCATAGTACAAATACTGGCTTCACTTCGTTGTTGTTGTTGTTGTTATTGAGTCAAAGTCTTTCTATGTAGCCCTACCTGGCCTGGCACTCAAGCAATCCTCCTGCTTCAGCCTCCCAAGTGCAGAATGACACATGTGTGCTACCATGCATGGCCTGCCTTTGATTTTTGTGTGAGATGCGGTCTAAGACAGAGTTGCTAGACAAGAGCTTTCNAAAATTGATTCCCCCAATTTTACCCCGACGCTTAGCAAAAAACACACCAGATAAAAGAAGACATTTAATCCAAACTCATGATTTTATATAAATTCCCTCGGAGGCCTCATGGCTGGGTCCTGCTCTCTCGTAACTTGGCCCTAGGCCCTGCATCTGTGCTTTCTCCCACGGGCTTTGTCCGGATTCCAACGGGATTTGTAAAGCCACACTGTGAACTGGCACCAGAAGGTGTTAACCTGATAACCGAGGAGRGCACTTTCCTGAATTTCAGCAACATATAAACAGCATGCCACTCCTAACTCTAACCCCACTTGCCAGCCTTGTCATTACACTGTGGTTTTTATCTCCTGACCTTAATTCTTAGACAACAAGTTCTTRTCTGGATTCCTGTCARCTAGACTCATCTATGGCATAGAGGGTCTGCTTCAGAACAACTTAATGATGCCCTGGAACATAAATGTACAAAAAGATTGATTGATTATTGCAGCTGCCATAGCTGCCCTTGTTGTCACTGTCACTGCGGCAATGGCCTTGACTATCCAAACTACAACAACTGTGAATTCCTGTCTTCAAAATGCACACCTCGCAATGGTGTTTGATAACAAATGGGCCCRTCACTTCTAATTGGTCTTCAGGATGAAATCGTAAAATGTGGCCTTTTATAGGATTAGGGATTCTGTTTGTCTGCCTCTGCCTCTGCCTCCTCCTCACAGTCCCATTGTGCCTTTGCCAGCATTTCAAAGGGACCAGAAYGAGCTGAGACTGACTCAGGCTACCCCTCTAGTACACCATGCCTCGACCAGGCCTTCAACAGTGAGCACATCTGTTGGCAATCAGGCACATCCATGGACAGCTAGAAGTGACTTCACAGTGGCATCTTTACAGCCAGCTCTCGAGGGTCCCAGCAGCAAAGTACGTCATCTCTAGCTGCCCAAGAAGCGACAAGTTTGCTCCTATGTCCTTTTATACATGCGCCATGGCCCCTGTCGCATGTCCCTTTGCGCATGTACCACAGGCCCAATAAAAGCTTCGGTCTCCCTGCCCTCGCTCTCTTCTTTCCTCACTTTTCCAGAGGCTGATTATATTTTCCCTCCCACTAAACCTCCCACATGAGACCCACTACTGCATTGTGTGATTTTCTTGGGTCCCGCAGCATAGTTCTATCAACATCCACATGTTTTTCTTCTTTAATAAAACAAAACAAAAGGGAGGAACTGTAGYGATGCATTATTATGAAAATATCTCTGACATTCTAAGGGTTGGGACTTTTGCTGTACTTTACTTCTAATGTTAATACAACTTGAAGTCGCTTAGGACKTAGGGTTACTATCCTACTCTAGCCAGTCTGTTTAACCCGCCAGTAAGAGAACTATGTAATAATTATCCTTATTTGCCTTGAGTTCCCATGTAAATCAACTTATACAACCTCAGCTAATGCATAAATGTCATAACCCATGTGCTCTTCAAGTCTCTGACCCAGAACAATGCATGTGCATCATTTGATAAGAGCAAAAAATACAGAGGTTGAAAGCAGTCTTCTAAAATAAATGTCCACCTGATGAACATACCAATTTTTGAATATTGGCTGATAAAAAAAGATGTTTGTAATACTATTAACTGTGTCAGTTGGGATTAGGTGTTGCTAATCCCTTGTAAAACTCTCTGCTAAGAACTTCTGTGTAAAGTATCCCATTCCTTCCCAATCGGATATTTTCTAGGTTGTTCAGTAAATACAAGTGAAGCCCTTTGTTAGGGACAGACACAACACAGGAACAGATTCATAAGACAGCCATCAAGCAGGCACATATTCAGATGAAAGTAATAGATATACAGAGAATAAAAGACACTGGAACATAAAGTAGAGAATTCAAACCTGAACTCCTTCCAAGGGGAAATGCTTTCATTTCTTTCTTTAATGCAACAACATTGCATGATTGGTGACTCAGTTGATCATGGGTTCGTTTCGTCCTTGCAATATCTAGATATAATTGTGTTTCACTGAAGCAAACTTTTCTGCTACAGGAACTTTTTCATATCAAGTTGATCTTTTTATAATGACTTCTCAATATGTAGTGGGGATTCCTGGCTGTCAACTTGACTATATCTGGAATGAACTACAATCTAGAACTGGAAGGCTCACCTAATCTGGAGACTCAGAGATAGAAGTTTCTGACCTGGATCTTGGCATGGAGATCTTGAAGCATAGTGGCT
>BDUI01000401.1:223721-235771 GCA_002335545.1 Apodemus speciosus | reverse complement strand
TGTAGGAACATTTTTTTTTTAGTTGTGATAAACATACTCTTGACAAAAGCAGCTTATGGGAGAAAAGGGTTATTCTGCTGCACAGTGCAGCATGGCAGGAAAGTCAGGCAGCAGAGCCAAAGCTCAGCTTGCGTTCTCAGTCAGAAGGTAGAGAATGATGAATACACGCTGCGGTTCAGCATCTCCCCATCCCAGTGATACAGTTCAGGGAACAGGGCCATCTCACTTAGTGCAAGCAAGATTACCTCCAGCAGGCTGCCTGCAGGCTCGTCTCAGGTGATCCTGTCAAGTTGATGACACTAACCTGTCATTGAGTTAGAATCCAAAGATAAGTATCTGTGAAGCCACACTGCTATAAATAAAGAATTAAGGAAACAAACATAGAGAAGAAGGGGCTCTTCAAAAGATAAAAATAAGCAAATATAGAAGAAACAGATATCTAGAAAAGTCACCATTAGAAAACCACAGCAATGATGTCTTCAAGCAAGTTCTACCAATGGATGCCAAAGTTGGTGGGTAAAAGTTTGGGCATGCTGGGTATTGAAATATCTCCGTGAAGTCCTCAGCAGAGGATCACAGAGGGAAAAGAAGTTAGTTTGCCTTGGGAAGACCCAAACGGAAAGCATATTAGMGAGGRTGGAAGTTAACATCTGTAGTAAGGAACAGGACATAGTGGTCCTCCTAGAAAGATAGTCTGGTATCTCACGCCCAAAATATATAAAAGCCTGTCATGATGAGACATCAAGTAAATTCAAGTCAACGGACATACTACAACTCAAACTCTTTATGAATGTCAGGGTCATGAATAGCAATACTGAGGAGCTGTTACAGAGACATGAAAATTAATGAAACACGGGATCCTGGGATTGGATTTTAGACTAGAAAAAGGCTTGAGTGGATGCACTGTTTAATTAATAGCAACATACTAATATGAATTCATTGTTTTTCTTTTAATAATCCTACTGCACGAAGCGTTAATTAGCGCAGCTGGGTGGAGGCTGCGGCAAGCAGCTGGTCCCACCTCTCCGGGGACGTTCGTGTTTTCGATGTGCTCACAGTTCAGAATCAACTTCACAGCTCCAGRGCAAACCGCCTGCAGTAAACTCCAGTCTTTTTTATTTAGAAGTTGTATGACTTTAAAAGCATGAGAGGGGGCTGGAGAGATTGCCAAGCAGTTAAGGACACTGGAGTGCTCTTCTCAGAGGACCCAGGTTCAAATCCCAGCACCCACATGGCAGCTCGCAACTGTCTGTAACTCCAAGAGCTGACATCCTCACACAGACATGCATGCAAGCAAAGCACCAATGCACATAAAATAGAAGTAAATATATATATTTTTAAAAGGCACGATGACCTTCCTGTATCCTAAGTCCCACTGTATGATGATCTCTAAGGCAGGGTCATGGCGACATGAACCCCAAACTGTGCAGAGCGGGAATGAGGMGAGCCTGACATAATTTATATGAAGTCTAGAGGATAACRCCTAAGGATGATGAGCTTTCAGTCATTGCTAGTTCCCACATCATGATCTACATTTTAAATACAAACTTGTCTCCCTACAATCTTCTTTGTAACCTGTCKCTYTCACTTTCTGTGTTGTGACTATAATTTTTGGTGGCAAATGGATGTGCCATGTCACTTAGGACCACATATTATTTTGTTCTTTGGTATAACGTAGGTTATAGAGAGGTGGACACTTGCAGCAGCTGAGACTCCCTGTAYGGAGAACAAAGTTGGCACAAGGTAGGTGCTCAATAAACACAGATGAAGGAAGAAGGGACCTAACTGAAGTCACCTTCAATTTCTCACTACTGATAGTTTTAGGGAAAAAANAGGCTCTAGTTACAACCGTCGGGGCTGGCACATGGGGAGGGGTTGTAGCTGAGAGTCTTGGGGACCCATTAGGCCAGGGGTGCACGATGGGGTGGGACCAGCCTGAAAACCCTGTGAGAGCCATGCCTGACCCTCAGCAGCTCTCCAGGGAGGGAGCGGGTGACTAGCATGTGGTGCTGGGTTTTAGTCCTTCCTCTGTCCTGTCTGGATGAGTGACCACAGGTGGATACGTGTGGAATCGGTGTGGACGGTTACAGGAAACCCCTGCAGCTGCAGACGTGAGGCCGAGGCTCACTCATAGCCCAGTGTGAGTGACTTCAAAGCTCATTTTTTTTTTTTTTTTGAGAACTAAAGTGTCACAAAGAAATCAAGAGACACAGAGCCAGTGACATGTTAGGGTCGGATTGTGACAATAGGCTTGATATTGAGGGACGCAGGGCAAGTAGCTCCCCATGGGTTTGGAAAGTGCCTCTGTCTCTGGGTGCTAGGTGCCTCTGCAGGGCAGCTGCCTCATGCCCCCAATCTCTTACCATGTGGGAATGTGGGACGGAGTTGCTAGATCTTCCAAWTTTTTCAGTAGGAGCCAAAAATATGGATTTTAAAATGTAAACTCTTCCAATTTTTTAAACGTTGGCTCAAACATAAAAAAAAAAAAGAAAGAAAGAAAGAAAAAAAACCCGAAAGAAAGAAACCTCAAACAGGCCAAATACAACATGCTAGCAGGCCAGATTTAGCCTGGTAGGCCAGTTTGCAGGCGCAGGCCTCGGTGACGAATGTAATAGAGTTGCAGGGGGATCCCTGTGAGCCCATAGAGCCCAGGAAAGCCGGAGGAGGCAGGGTCTRCTGTACCTAAGAAGGACGGCTTGCCCCCTCCTTGGGCCAGCGCCAAGCCAAGTAACTTGCTAGGCAGCCTTGGAAGGGCGTTCTTCTTGCCCCCACCAGCCGAGGTTGCCATGGGGACCCTACAGCACAGACAGAGCCCAGGGGGGTGGGAAGGCTGCCTAGGAATGCTAGATCCTGTCCTCAACTCTCCCATGACCCAGCCATGACACAAAGGTAACTTCTCGCCCTCCTAGACACACCTGGCCCTGGTATCTGCTTCTGGACACAATGGAACCTACAGGTACTGCCTAGCTCCTGTGACCAGGTTTCCATGTCTCCATCAGTGCCTCCCTCCAGACCAGGCAGGCAGCTTCAGACCCTCTAGACCAGAGTCCCCTGTCCTTCCTCATCTGTGCCATCTCCAAGCAGTCTGTGTCCGAAGCCTCGCCGACTCCACCTGGTCCCCTCCTGGCCTGATAGAGGAGCTTCATCTAGACTCCTGGGGTACTGAGTGTTCCCCACCCTTTTCCCAACAGCAGGTCTCAGCACCCAACCCATGCCTGCTAAATGAATGTGAAGAATTCCAGGAACAAAATGAGATCCCTTGGGCGGGGGATCCTCCCCAAATAGCCATATAAAGGTTGGCTTTCTGGAGCAGGCACCCTTGGCAGCCTAGTCCTCAGGACAGCCCCTTCTGCGGGCCACCTGTCAGTCCCAGCACCCCCCAGAGCATTGTCCATCCTTCCCTCTTAGATGAAGCACTGAGGCTCAGACAGGGAGAGAGCCTTGCTTGAGATGATGCAGCTGATTAGGAGATTCCCCATTTCAGTCAGTGAGGGGTTGGCTCTCCCCTTCCCCCATTGGCTTAGGCTGTTTCAGCCACTCCTGTCAGGATGGAAGTGAAAGAGAAAACGCCAAGGAAGGACAGGGGAGGGTGGACGCGGGCTTGGAACAGGCCCTCCTCCAGGCTGCCTTGCCCCTTTGAAGTGGCCTCAGTACATTCCTAGGCTGTGTGTGGAGCGGGACCTGTGCATGTCTTCAGTGGCCAGAACTCTTCACAGGGTATGCAGGAGGAGGAGCCCAGGCCTCGGGCTGGCAGAGGCGGGCTTCAGGGAAGGCCTGTGGAGGGTGAGACAGACAGCTGCACTGGGCTAAAGGCGCCGTCTTTTACACAGACTGTCCTTACCTGTGCATTGAAATGCCACAGGTAACCTTGTGACACAGTACCCAATGCTGAGGACCTTGCACTGTCTGGGTAGCCAGAGAAGAAGCCATCAGCTGTGCACAAGTCTGGGCGTAGCATCCTAGAAGTGCATCGGTCCGGAGACAGGAAACTGGGTGGCCAGGCGGCCTGTGTGGGGAAGGATGGGGTCACTGCAAGGTAGGACCAAGGGTCCCAGTCCTCACCAAGGCACAACCACCTGCCTCCTCAAGGGACACATGGGACACGGAAGCGTTCGATCCCTGATGACAGAGGGAGGGTGCCAGGGTGAGGCAAACCTCTGGGACGCCGTCATTTTGCACTTGTTTCATGAGACTATGGTAGGAAATAAAGATRCAGGTGGCAGGAAGAAGGTGGCCCACCCTGGTCACAGGGAGCCCAGCGTAGGGCCCAGGACGCGCGATGGGGAGGCACTTGGGGCGTCAGGACCTGCAGTGGCAGGTGCCTGAGAGAGAGGTATATTCACAAGCAGGCTCAGGTGAAGGTGTTGGGAAGCAGAGGTTCCCTCGGCCGCGAGCCCCAAGCTCCACCTTCCTTTGTGGGTGCTTCCCCCGGTCCAGGGTTAGTGAAGGTGAGCACAGGACTTGAAATGCACTCTGACAACACCATGGTCCAGGAGGGCCAGCCTCGGGTCCCCAGTTCCTGAAACCCAGCGCCTGGCGGCCCCTCCTCCACCAGGTCGCGCTGCTCTAGATGGCAGTAGCAAAGACAGGGGCTTCTGGCTGGCTGGATCTAAACCCAGTAGCTACCTCGATTCTCCATGCAGGGCTGCTTGTGGAGACAGACCTTAAAGGCCAGGGGCCATGGTGTCCCACTGGTCCTGGGTCCAAGGAGGATCAAAGCCAAGTGCAGGAATCTAAAACAGCTGAGAACAGGGCAGAGGCTCATTTCCATTGTCTCCTGCCTCGCCCCGCCCCCACCCTAGCCACCTCTTTCTCAGTCCCGGGGGGGGGGGGTGTTCCCAAACGAGCCTTCTAGAAGAGCTGAAATAGTCAATGTAAATAATTGATGCTAGCTTTTTAAAATTAAATTTTAATACATTCTTATTAATTCCAGACAAATGCCCTGGCAGGTCATTCACTGTGAGTGATTGAGGAGGCCGAAGACAGATGAGGGATGGCCCCTGCCTTTGGGTGAAAGAGGCCTCTAAGAATGGCGTCCAGACCCGAACAAGCACTGTCAGCTTRAGGGCCCGGCTTCTTGTAGATCTAGGGCCCGATGTCTGGAAGGAGCTACTGCCCTGGGCCAGGGGGGGCAGGTGGCTTTCTTTAAGGTGGACCCCAGACTTGGGGTGGAAGTGTACCCCCAGATAAACCCTTGGAGAGCCTGCTGCTCTCCTTTGCGCTCCTCCCTGAGGGTAGAAACCCCGTCATCCACCAAATGGGTGTGGAGCCATTGGTGGATGGATGGGTGGATGAACACTTGGATTGGGGGGGTTGGTTACATCCTGGCTGGCTCTGACCCTGCCAGTGGACGGCTCCTCCCACCCTGCGCTGGCTCGAGGAGGAGGCCAAGACTGCTGGGTGCTGGGTGTCCTGGGGAGGAGATCCGGGGCTCCTGCGTGGAAACTCACAGCCAGCCAGGGCAAGGCTGGAGAAGCCGTATTTCTGTGTCACAGGACCCAGGCATGCACTATCCGTGTTTATTGAGCGCCTGCTATATGCTGGGGCCCAGTGCAGGAGATGAGAGCTGTGATGGGGACTCGAAAAGGTGGGCCTGGGCCAGAGGGGCTGGGGGTCGAGCTGATATGCGCCAAACTCTGACTAGAGAACTCTAGTCCTGAAGGATGATTCGTAGAAGGGGGTCTGGGCTCGTGCTTTTTGTAAACTTTTATTAAAGTGTGCGGGGAGGGAAGCCCACCGGGCGCCCCTGGGGTCCTTTCTCTAACCCAGCCCCTTTGCAGCCCGCCAGAGCTGCAGGGCAGCAGAGCGCCTGTCCGAGCTCCTCCCGCCTGCCTTCCCTCCTCCAGATTTCAGGAGAGGAAACTGAGGCTGGGGAAGAGCCCGGGGAGGCCTGCTCGGGCGCCGGGGGAAGTTGCTGGCCGAGCCTAGCCGCGGCTCCGAGGCCGGGCTGCGCCCTCGCTCGGCGGGGCGGTGGGGGAGGCGGCGTGGGGCCCGGACCGAGCGGAGCGCGCTCCCGGCGGACGCGGCGGCGGCGCCCGGCGCGAGGGTCCGGGATGGGCAGCCATCAGTCTTCTCAGGTCTGTGGCGTCGTCCCAGGGATCAGACTCCAGCTCTGCCTTTTGCGGGAGGGCGGGGGCAGCCCCGGGGCGGCTTCGGCCGAGCGCAGAAGAGCCCATTGCGCGCAGGAAGTGCGATCCCGCTCGGGCCGCTCGCCGTCCCCGGGGCTCGCCGGAACCCGCAGGGTTAACAGGGGCTAGTGGGTCCCGGGCGCGAAGAGAGACCGTCCAGCCAGGAGGGTCTCCACGCCGCACGCGGGCGGGTCTGCGCCAGTGGCCCGGAGCCCCGCCAGAGAACCGGGCGCGCCGGGGTTAATCCCTCGGGCCCAGGAGGGGGGGCAGGCTCCGAACCCCGAGATCGGAGGGCAGCAGGGTCCTGAGCAGAAGCAAGAGTGCCTCGCTTCCGATGCCGTTCCCCTCGAGCTGCGTGAGCGCCGGCCGGGTGCGTGGTTCCAACACTCTCCAGCGACTCGGCGGTCCTGCCGGGCTCGGGAGGGACCGAGGGAGGGAACGGGGCAGCAGGGGTTAACGGAGGGCCGGGGAGCGGCGGGGGCCGCAGCCGCCCGAGAGTCGACGGGCACAGCGGGGGCCCCTCCACTAGCGAGGCTGCCAGCCGCCCGGGCCGCTGCACCCCGCATCCCCGACCGGTCCTCGGCTCGGCCCGGGGGGCGTAACTCGGCGGCGGCCCGGGCGGGCTCACCTGTTACACAGCCGCGGCCCGGCGCGCCCACTGAGGCACGGGGGTACGGGTTGGGGCGCACCCGGGGCTGCCCACGGAAAGGGCCAGTGGGGCGCCCTGCTGCGCGCTGACCCTCTCCTTTGCTCTCCGCAGGCCTCTGCCGCAGACATGGAGAAACTCAGGTGAGTGCCGCGGGCGGGCCGGGGGTGAGGGGGAGAGCCGGCCAGGGGGCGCGGCGGGGCCCGGTGGGCGCGGGGTGGGCGCGGGTGGCGGGTCGGGCTGCGCGGCTGGGCGCGGGGCTGCGCGCGGGGCTCGGGGCGACCACGGCAGGGGCGTCATCCCCGGCCGGTCCCCAAGGCCCTCGCGCGCTCGCCCCCTGGGACCCCGGGACCCCGAGACCCCCGGGGCCACGTCCCCGCCGTTGCGCTGACAGTTGTCGGGGCCGGGGTAGCGAAGTTTGCGCCGATGGCGGCGGGCGGGGATAGAGCCCGCGCGGCTTCCCAGGCCCCGCATCTTGGAGCCATTTTGGGGGAACCCCGCGGCCCGAAGCACCCCCAAGGCCTTCCCGCGCACCCCAACACAGAACGGGGGCCCGGGCTCCGAGGGGCCCCGGAGCGCGCGGCAAGCGAGGGACCAGCCCATTTGAATATTCGCGGCTCCGGCCGCCTTCGCCCTCACCTTCGGACAGCCCCCCTCCCCCCCGCAGTGTTTTCCTCCCGAGCCGGGGCCCAGGCTGTGTGTGGTCACTAGGCCCGGTCCTTGGTTCTGGGTTCGGGGGCCATCGCCCCTGGCCTGGATGGTCTCCTGGCCCCCTTGTCCAAGGCCAAAATTGTCAATATGGAAATAACTGGGTGGCAGGCCACCAGCCCCTGAGGGGTAGGCCTGACTGAGCTCAGGCCTGGCCCAAGGTGGGGCCTGGATCCAGGGGAGGGGCTGGGCCTTCCCTGCTGACCTTCAATACTGATGATGAGTGGGCTCAGATACCCAGGTATCTGGAGACAAAAACAGAGATCCCAGGCCTGGCGTCAGCATATCCTGAACTGGGAGGGGTCCAGCCTCTAGGGACCTCAGAACAAAACCATGATGTCAGTGGGCCAAGGCCCACCATGAATGGTCCAGGCCCAAATGGAAGCATCCAGGCCTAGAAAGCCATGGTTCATTCCATGGTCATAGCAATGACCTCAGGCCCAAGCCCAGGCCCTCCCCAGGCTGGGACCCCCCCATGCCCCTCCCTGGATGTTTTGCATCATCATCACCCCCATACTGAGGGAGGGGGCACTATTCAACCCAACTGGGACTGGGGGGGGAATTCAGAGGTTTCCAGAAGGCAGGCAGACTCCCTGAACATAATTCCCTCCCTCCCTCCCTCCCTCCCTCCCTCCCCACGCTCAGCCCGGGTCTCGGTGGGGTATGGGTGTCAAGCCTGGGGCCTGGTCAACCCGACTGGGGACATAGGTAGGTAGATGGCCTGTCCTTAGCTGAAAGGGGAGGGCTGGGGCAGTGGTTAGGGCCTGGGCCCTGGGACTGGATTGGATCACATGACCTTCCAGATTTGGTGAGGTCTAGAAGACAGGACTCAGTCTACCTCCTGGAATTGGAGTGGGAAGTGCCCCTCCCCCCACTGGGGAGGGCCCAGCCTTGTCACCTGCTGGCCCTCTAGCTTCCCCAGCTCCTTCCAGAACATTCCTTCCCTGGTGGTATGGTTACTGAGAGCCACAGTGGGGTTCTGACTGGAGATGAGGGTTGGGCCTGAGGAGCCATGGGCCAAGGGAATCCAATCACATGGCCTCCTCCGGGGTGTCACGGGATTTGGGGGTCCCACGGATCTAGCTTTTAGACAAGTCCTTCTCTTCTGGGTTTGAGCTTCCTCAGCTGCAGAATGAATGTCCCCGCCAAGGGGTGTGGGGGCAGGGGGGCACAAGTGTCTAGTCTGGGGTGGGGAACACATCAGAGGCCCGGGTAGGCTGTCCCCAGAGAGGGAGCAGCCCACTCGTCCCAGGCAAGAGGAAAGGTATCTGTGACTGGGCGAGAGCGCCTGGGTATCCGACGACGGAAGGTGCTATGAGCTGGGTTCTGCCTCCTGGGGCAGAGAAAGGGTTCTCAACGCCCTAGCCTGGGGCTCTGGAGTAGGTTGAGTTCTGGGAGGTCCAGCCTTGGCCCCTCCCACTGCTCCCCCACCCTGCTCCCCCCACCCACCTCTGGCTTGAGCCTGGGCGGCTAGCTTGCAGGATGGTTTGGGGAGCCGTCTTCTGTGAACAGGCTTGCAGCCGACTCCCTTTCCTCGCCCATCTGCCAGACGGACTCTCACTCCTCGTCATGGTCCCTCCTTGGAGCCCTCAGCAAGTTACTGCCTTTCCCGGTCTCCTTCCTTCCCCGGGAAGCCGTTTGCTCTACAGCAGACTGGGAGGTTCTAATGACCCTCCATGCTAGGGTTTTCACCGCGTCTGTGCACCAAGCTCTGTCCAGGACGCTGAGAGCCAGCCAGCCGTTCCAAGCACGCACACAGGATAGGGAGCACTGAGGCCTGCGGGGTGCTCCAGGCTAGGACAGTAGCTTCCTGAGAGTGGAAAGGATTCTTAAGGATGCCTGAGCCGGGACTCAGGATGGCAGGTTAGGCGGGATATCCTCCAAGAGCACAAAGACCTCCTGGCTCTGAAAGCATTATGGGGCAGAGGAGGAATGGGGAGTCGAGGTCAGGGGCTGTCCCGGACGCCTGGAATGAGGTTCATCCCCTTCCCATGCCACATGCAGGTACACCGAGAACAAGACTTGGCTCTGACCTCTCTTCTGCTAGTCCCAGTGCCTGGCAGACAGTAGGACTTCTTGGGACCCCCAGTGCATAGTGGGTGCACAACCACACTTATTGATGGCCTAGCTTCAGGGATGCAGCCCAACATCTCCCTCTGAGTCCTGCACATCCCTGCTCAGGTACTCCACCTCCAGCAGATACTTGTACACAGTAGGACTCCTTACCAGCACATAGTGGGTACACAACCACCCTTATTGATGGCCTGGCCTCAGGGATGCAGCCCAGCATCTCTCTCTGAGACCTGCACATCCCTGCTCAGGTACTCCACCTCCAGCAGACACTTGCACATAGTAGGACTCCTTGGGACCACCAGCACATAGTGGGTACACAACCACAATTATTGATAGTCTGGCTTCAGGGATGCAGCCCAACATCTCCCTCTGAGTCCTGCACATCCCTGCTCAGGTACTCCACCTCCAGCAGACACTTGCACACAGTAGGACTCCTTACCAGCACATAGTGGGTACACAACCACCCTTATTGATGGTCTAGCCTCAGGGCTTCAGCCCAGCATCTTCCTCTGAGTCCTGTACATCCCTACTCAGGTACTCCACCTCCAGCAGACACTTGCACACAGTAGGACTCCTTGGGACCACTGGCACATAGTAGGTGCACAACCACATTTCTTGATGACCTGGCCTTAGGGCTTCAGCCCAACATCTTCCTCTGAGTCCTGCACATCCCTGCTCAGGTACTCCACCTCCAGCAGACACTTGCACACAGTAGGACTCTTTACCAGCACATAGTGGGTACACAACCACTCTTATTGATGGTCTAGCCTCAGGGCTTCAGCCCAGCATCTTCCTCTGAGTCCTGCACATCCCTACTGCAGTACTCCACCTCCAGCAGACACTTGCACACAGTAGGATTCCTTGGGATCACTGGCGCATAGTAGGTGCACAACCACATTTCTTGATGACCTGGCCTCTGGGCTTCAGCCCAACATCTTCCTCTGAGTCCTGCACATCCCTGCTCAGGTACTCCACCTCCAGCAGACACTTGTACACAGTAGGACTCCTTACCAGCACATAGTGGGTACACAACCACTCTTATTGATTGCTTGGCTTCAGGGCTTCAGCCCAGCATCTTCCTCTGAGTCCTGCACATCCCTACTCAGTTACTCCACCTCCAGCAGACACTTGCACACAGTAGGACTCCTTGGGACCACTGGCGCATAGTAGGTGCACAACCACATTTCTTGATGGCCTGGCCTCAGGGCTTCAGCCCAACATCTTCCTGTGAGTCCTGCACATCCCTGCTCAGGTACTCCACCTCCGGCTGTCTATGAAACTCAGACCGCAGCACTGGGGCGTCCCTGCATCCCAGCTGCCTGATGTGTGGTGGCCGTGGGCCTCTCTCTGTCGCCCTGTTAGGCAGCCCCCCCCCGAGCTGCAGCTTTGGCTCTGTGGGTGCAGGGGGTACTTGGCAAGCCCAAAGATCCCCTCACTGGTGACCACGCCTTCTGCCAAAGCCAGTCCTTAAAGCGGTAGAACATGGTAGTCTCCAGAGAAGCAGCCCAGATCCACTGCACATCTAACATGCAGAACAAGCCTGAGGACCTGCACACGGTCCTCCATCCCAGATCTCCAACGCCCCCGCCCCGCCCCAGCCCCGCCCCAGCCCCCGCCCCGCCCAACCGCAGAGTCACCGGGACCCTGGCCTCCGGAGTCTATGAGGAGCTCCAACAGTGTTCCTCTGGAACCCCGTCTGCCCCTTGAGGCTGCTTGGCTGTGGGAGTCGCCCCAGAGAATGGCTACCCCCTGGAGCCACAGGCACTCCCGAGAGATTGGGTCACGGCAGGCAGAGCCGCTGTGGACATCCACGGACAAGTGTCCTGTGCGTGTGGCAAGGCACACATGACCACAGGCCAGAGGCACCCAGTGGCACCGCCCAGGCCCTGGCAACGTCCCCCGACAGGTAGGCATGGGGTCTGTCCCAGCTGGATTCCTGTCATTTGATATCCGTCTTGGGTGGCGTCGCGGGACCCGGTGTGGCTGTGGATTGTGAGTATTCTTTATACAGCCGGTTCCAGCAGGTCAGCACCTCCTGCCACCGCACGCTGCTCGCTGTGGTCCTTGGGTGGACAGGACATCACGGCTTTGACACTGTTGCGTGTCTCAAGCCGGGTCACTGGTTTGGCACTCGGGGCCTCAAGTGCCAGCAGGCACTCCACCTTTGAACAGAGCCCAGCCTGCCCCTGCTTTCTGTTTGAAGTCTTTTGTGTGTTGCTAATGGATTTTCAGGAGCTCGGCACGGCCGGCCACCRTCTTCCTGAACTTGGTCCCGGCGTCCTGAAGTCGGTGTTGTTGTCAMAGGGACACACGCTCATGCATTTGACCCACACTTTGAACTTCTCACCTTAACGCTTCCGTGGGACCTTGTGCGGGCCAGGCTGACTTCCATGCCCGGGTGGGGGTGGGGGAGGGGGCACACACTCAAGGCTGGCTCCAGGGAAACAGTGGCTGTCAGGCAGCCCCACCTACCTCAGCATCCTCCCCAGGGACGC
>BDUI01000401.1:205528-215578 GCA_002335545.1 Apodemus speciosus | reverse complement strand
GTAGGCCATTCTAAAACAGTCAGTGCTCTCTGGTGCCTCTGACAGAGAGAGAGCCCCGGAGTCACTAGTGTCCAATGTTCTGTGTCCATACCTGCTGTCAGAGGGGACGGGAGCTCCTGGCAGTCCTCAGATTGCCAGGTGAGCCCTGGTAAGGGCCCCTCATCCACAGACCACCCTCTCTGGAGTCCACTCGGCCCCTGCCTAGTGTATAGCAGTGCCCATCTGTARTCTCAACCGCTACAAATTATCCATGCCCCGCCCCGAGACCCCAACGGCAAGTGCATGGCTCTACGCCACTGGTTGGCTGTCACTGGAGGCAGGGCTAATTTCTCCCTTTCTTYCTATCTGGAGGACACCGGTCCTTTCCTGGGGCCTTCTCGATGGTTGGCACCCTCCTGGTTGGAGTCCAGCTGGGTTGGGGGAGTATGGAGAGCCATTTGGGAGGCAGTAAAGGAATCGGGGGTGCAGGCTTCGGGGACAGGTGGCCCTAGCGTGCGTCTGTGCCTGTGGAGAAGAAGCCTCCTCGGTAAGGCACAGAGCGCATGGCCACTCTGCGGGAGGGTGCACGGTAGTACAACTCAGATCAAAGCCCCAACCTGACTCGGTGAACACGCCAGGAGTGGGACCAACCTGTGCAGGCATCTCTAGACAAGGAGGCTTTTCTCCCAGGATCCCTCTGCTCTGATGTCGCAGATTTGCAGATGTGAAAGTGGGATGGGGTGAACTGGGCCGGGGAGGGTGGGTGGRSAGAGAACCCACACTCCAGGTTCATCTTTCTCCGTGCTTTCCAAATTTAGCTTTCCTATTTTTAAATTGCAAATGGTGAACTCCCGACACCTCAGCTAGGATCAAAGTCAATCTTTCTGAATGTTCTTTGGAAGAGGCATTTGAAGAAAGCAGGAGAAGCATTGCACACACCTGCCCTCCTGCCCAGGAAGCCAGCTGGGGGCAATACAGGGGCACAGTGCACCAACCCCTACAGGAAGAAACCAGACCCTAGGGATGGCGCCAGGAAGCAACCATGATGGGACCTCTGGAAAGCCATGACTGTTCCCCTGGACCTGAGTCAGCATGGGACGATTCAGATGATGTCTGTCCGTCCTGGTAGCATCATCAAGGAGACAGTCTGAGGAGTTCTTTCCCTACCCTCACTGTCCCAACAGGCCCACTGTGTAGATGAGAGAGCAAAGGCTTTCTCGTGTGAGACACCAATCCTACACCATCAGGAGGCAGGCCCAGAGTCTAATCAGGGCTCCACGATCCTGTTGTCCCAGAGACACTGGCAGGAGAGGGCTGGGTACTGAGGTAGACGGGAACCCCTCTATAGCCACCTGCTGGCCCTCCTGGAAGAGCCTGGTGGCCAGAGCCAATCACTGCAGGGGGACAGAAGATAGCCTGCGGAAGTTAGAAACCCTGAACGGGCCAATCACTGCAGGGGGACAGAAGATAGCCTGGGAAGTTAGAAACCCTGAACGGGCCAATCACTGCAGGGGGAACAGAAGATAGCCTGGGAAGTTAGAAACCCTGAATGGGCCAATCACTGCAGGGGGACAGAAGATAGCCTGGGAAGTTAGAAACCCTGACCGGGCCAATCACTGCAGGGGGAACAGAAGATAGCCTGGGAAGTTAGAAACCCTGAACGGGCCAATCACTGCAGGGGGAACAGAAGATAGCCTGGGAAGTTAGAAACCCTGAACGGACCAATCACTGCAGGGGGACAGAAGATAGCCTGGGAGGTTAGAAACCCTGAACGGGCCAATCACTGCAGGGGGAACAGAAGATAGCCTGGGAAGTTAGAAACCCTGAACGGACCAATCACTGCAGGGCGAACAGAAGATAGCCTGGGAAGTTAGAAACCCTGAACGGGCCAATCACTGCAGGGGGACAGAAGATAGCCTGGGAAGTTAGAAACAGCAGCCGCAGGAGGAGGAGTGACAGCCAGTGTGAGGGGCTGGAGAAGGCTGGGCCCCCCTGCTACTGTCTGCTAGCTAGCTCATTCAAGCCTGCGCTCCGGGAGACACTCGTGAAGATGCAACGAGGTGAGGTTGCCCTGAGGTCTTTGGGGATCCTCTGGTTCGCCCTGAGAGCTACAGATCATTGCTCCCCATCTTCCTGGGCAAGGAGTCCTAGTCTAGCATGGCTTGAGGCAGGCGGCAGCTGCTCTAAAGCTCTCCGCGAGGTTTTTCAAGTGGGAAGGAAGGAGGCAGTTCCTTCCAGCAGCCTCTACTGAGATTAAATCCGGCCCGTGGACTGCCACGGCAAAGCCTAGAACGGAACGTGGCCAGGTAACCAGCCCGAACAGGCTCAGTGTCACCAGGCAGCCACACAGATCCAAGTAACCTGAGAGCCCACTGAACACGGGCCCCATGCTCTTCGGGAGGAGAAACTGAGACACTGAATAACCACACAGCTTGCCCAAGATCATGTGGTAATGGAGGAAGCAGGCGGACTTCAAATCTGGGCCTGACTGGTCCTAACAGAAGTCACTCGTTGGACATTTATGTCCTGGGGCATGGCAGGGCACAAAGCCCTGCCCAGGGAGCTAACGCCACAGGACGGCACAGGGTCGAACCCAATGCTGAGGAAGAAGGAGGCTGTGCCACATCCCTGTGACTCCCTGAATGACGGAGAGTGTATGCTTGTGGGGCGAAGGCAGTAGCTTCCCCCCAGGGTGATAGGTACACTGGCCCCGCCCGAGGCACCTGGGCACAGAGGAGGCAGCCACCAGGACAAGGGAACAAGGGACAAGGGAACCTGGGCTGACCTATGTGGCAGCAAGGACACAGCAGCTTTAGGACAAGCCCCAGCCCAAGGCCCCGGCCTGCTTTCCCCAGATGGTGGTACCCCCTCAGTACCTTGGACACTAAATGTCCCCACGCAGCACCCCTGGGTTACTTCTGGCCCTGAGGCTCTGTATGAGCAACTCTTCCAGCTCCCCAGAACATCTGCAGGCTGCTCCCCTGAATCTGGCTTCACAGATGAGGAACTGGGGCAGGGAGGGAAGGGGACAGGTCATGCCTGGGACTAGACTGCAAAATGAGGTAAGGTGTGAAGCCACACTACTCTGCCAAATCCTAGACCTCCTCCCTTCTGCCCCCTCTTCCCTCCCCCTTCCCCCTCCCCTCCCTCCCTCTTTCACGCACCATGACATTCACGGAACCTGTGAGTCCCTGGACCATCAGGCAGTCCTAGTTACAATTCTGATAGTGTTTGAGAGTCATAGGCCTGCTCCAGGTCCCTAGAGAGCTAGGCTTCCTGTCCTAGTCCCTGTTCTACTGCTGTGAAGAAACACCATGACCACGGCAATTCTTATTTTAAAAAAGCATTTAATTGGGGCTGGTTTACAGTTTCAGAGGTCCAGTCCATTATCGTCATGGTGGGAGGCACAGCGGCGTCCAGGCATGGTTCTGGAGCAGTAGCTGAGAGTTCAACATCCTGGTCTGAAGGTGGAGAGAGACACACTGGACCTGGTGTGAGCTTTTGAAGCCTTGAAGTCCACCCCCAGTGACACACTTCCTCCCACAAGGCCACGCCTCCTAACCCTCCTAATCCTTTCAAACAGTTCTACTCCCTACGTGTTCAAATGGATGAGCCCACGAGGACCATTCTTATTTAAACCACCACACTTCCAAAGCCAGCTCACTCAGTCTCTGACGGTGCTTCTGAGACCCTGCTTCTCACTCCTTCAGGGTGGATGCACAGCTTCGGCCATCGTGGGCCACCCACCCAGTGGTGGGCAAGGAGCGGGGTAGTGGGCCAGAGACGGATGGGAAGAGACATAGTTGTTGGTGTCTACCAGGGAGCAGGGGGCGGGGCGCCGTGGTGCATTGAGCTCCTGTGCAGACACACGCCCAAAGCCCCACTGTCTGAAAGATAAGGCTCCTAGGACCATCAGCTGACAGTCCCACCGCAAGCTCCCCTATCTGCAGAAGGAAGGCAGGAAGACACTGCTAATATGTGTTCATTGCCAAAATCACAGTAAGGAAAACCACACCAGGCATGGTGGCACACACCTTTCGTCTCAGCACTCGGGAGGCAGAGGAAGGTGGGTCCCTGAGTGCAAGGCCAGCCTGAGTTCTGGGACCACCTGGGCTATATAGAGAAACCCTGTCTCGAAAAACCAGGAACAAGCAAAACAAACAAACAAACAAACAAACAAACCCCAATCAACCAACCAAATCCTACAGAGCACACACTGACTGAGACCAGTCACTTGGCAAACGCCTTTGCTAGCACAGCCCTTGCATGCTGAGATGGCTTCTCACCCCATTTTATAGACAAGTCACTGAGGCTCTTCAGGCAGCCTCGCCTCCGGCCACCCACCCGGAGCAGGGTCTCAGTTGCCAATTAGTGCCAGATCTTGATGTCTCCTCCCCAGGAGCAGGTCCCGAGGACGGAAGGCAGCACAGGATGGTAGGTGGTGCCGAGGCAGGCCTGCGTATGCCCTTGTAGTGTGCACGCCCGGCTGGCAGTGCGGAAACTGAACATCAACACCCGGCCATCAGCGCTGCCTGTCACCAGCAGGTCACCACACGGGGAGCACTCACAGCCCACTGCATAGCCTTCCACCTGTAGAGAAAGACAGAGCAGCTACCTGTGAGTGGGCGGCTATTTATTTACCCCACACTGCAGGGGAGAAGCTGAGGCCAAGCAGCTGCTGAACACAGAGTTGGCTTTCTAGCTAGTGACCCATGTCACTAGTCAAAAGCTGAGCTCCTGCTGTGTGTCTGCACCGTGGTGGTGTGGCCTGGTGTCCCAAAGCCACTAGCCCCRGCAGTCCTGTCAGATCTGTGACCCATGCAGGTCTCCAGTACAGTCTGAACACCCAGCACCAACTGCAAGCTTACTAAAACAGTACGTGTCTGAGCTCAGCAGTACAGCCTAGAGCGTGATCTTTACGGAGGGCGGCCCGAGCCAGTGTCCTGGGAATGGGGCCCAGGTGCGGCAGTTTCTGCAGAGCTGGGGACTGGTACGACACAGTCAGTGACTCCCTGGCCTCCTCCAGCTCAGCAAAGCAGGCCTTACGCAGAAAAGGAATACACAGAGAAAGTCTCTCCTCTGCCACTCCTATTCCCACCCCCATGATACGTGAGCTGGCGTGCTCCCCTGCTCTGCGGCAGGGCCTTGAGTGGACCCTTGTCCACACAGCCAGCAGTCATCCACTTGGGCAGCAGAGTACCCAGGGGATCCACGTGCCCTGGCTGGAAGCTCTGGGGTCAATGGTCAGCATTTGACCTCAGTAACAAAGATGGCGGTACCTTGTGACCTTCATAGCGCCTCCGTCTGCTCATCCGATAGGGCCACACGGAGGAGAAGAGAGCCAGGTAGTTGCCATTGGTTTGTGCCAGAAACACAGGCTCCCTGGGGTGCAAGGCGAGGCTGGGGCAGGTGTACCTCTCCTGAGAAGGCAGGACCATGGAGGGGTGAGCGCTACCACTGGGGGATTTTGCCTCCCACAGATGCCCTGCTCTCAGGGCTCTGTCCACTTCTCCTGGGCCTTGGCTAGGAGTCCGCGTGGGTGGCTGCTGCTGTAACAAGTCACCACACGCTTGCAAGATTTAAGACAACGCTATTGCTTTGTCCTGCTGCTCTGTAGCCTGAGGTAGATTCCAGTGGGCTAAATGGTGTCAACACAAGGGGTCCTGTCTGCAGGGCATGGAGGGGTCCTCATTCCTTTACCCCTTTCCATTTTGCAGAGTCATCTGTGAGCCTGTGGCAAACTGAAAAATGTCCCACGTGTGTGTGTGTGTGTGTGTGTGTGTGTGTGTGTGTGTGTGNGTCCAACACAGGCACATGCAACAGAGATTTTTTTCCAAAGGGAAAACACCCCTCGTTCCTACTGTTTGCATCTGTTTTCGGCTCACGAGGCTGAGCAGGGTCCCGCTTGCACCTGGGGTCACATACCTGCCCCGACCCCAGCACTGCCTGGCAAACCAGCCCCGAGGCCCGCCAACACCACGAAGTGTGTTGAGCCCCAAGCAGGAGACTAGGATGGACGGGGGCTGGGATTCATCATGTCTCTGACTTGTGCCCAGAACCCCCACCGAGTCATCTTTGGAGGGATTCCAGGAGCTACAGGAACAGGAACCGTAGACCAACCTGCTAACTTCTGGGAGCTCAGAGCTGATGGGGGGCCCACCCGTCGCTGCACCAGCCTGGGGGGGGGGGCGGTGTTGACTGCACCAGCCCAGGTGACTGACAAGCCAGCAGGTCAAAGCAGTGACGGTGTGGAGCCCAGGCAGGGACCAGCCAGGACCAGCCGCCACGCCCGCTCTGGGCACCGGCCAGGGCGCCTGCGCCAAACGCCGGGTCTCTTGTCTTCCAGGAGCTCTATAGGAAGGATTGCAATCTGGCGGCCCAGCTGCTGCAGTGCAGCCAGACCTACGGCAGGGTCCATAAGGTGTCCGAGGTAACGTGGCCCCGCCCCACAGCCAGGCCCGCCCYGTCCCAGGACCACCCGGCTCCTTTTGGGCCACCCCACCCCGAAGCCTCTCCCCACCCTCCAGGAAGAAGCTACCCGGTGAGCCTGAACCCTCGTCCCTCGTGCACCTGGGTCCCGGCTTCCTGATGGTGAAAGGTGCCCCCACACCACACTTCCCAGACACACACCTGCTTCATTCGAGGGCTGCCCCTTGTGTGTACCCCACACAGCCACCCCCGGGGGGCCTGGTCACAATTAGAGACAAGAAACACACATGAAGCACAGGCTTTATTGAAGACACTGAGCGAGCTACAGCAGAGCACAAGTCGGCACGAGGCCGCCCGGTACCAAACTAGACAGAGTCCACCATGCCCGTCTGTGACCATTCTGGCCAGACTGTCTCTCCCACACCACACATGCACAAGGAATCCCCTACCTAGACCACTTTCCTTGAGCCCTTTCCCTAGGCCTGGCCAGACCCACGACACTCACAAAATAGATCAAACAGTAGCAGGACACTCCCTACCTGCCACAGGCACTCAGTGGAGAGACCCTTGGCCTAGCACTGGCCGCTCAATCTTTGTTGCATCTGTTTTTCTGAGTCTGTCTTGYTCAGCTGTGCATGGGAGAGGGGGCCCCACACCGTGGTCTGGCAAGAACAAGTCACCCCTCACTAGGCAGAACCCAGAACCTACCCTAGCTAGGTTCCAGCCTCTCTAGACTGACCACCACCGCTGTTGGGGCCCTTTGGGGTAGGGCGGGTGATGGGGGGGGCGGGTGCTGAGGCCATCTTCGTCCTTGGGGGGTTAGGTTTGTTCCCGCTGGTGTATGGTGAGACACCTAGGGAGGTCTGTTGTCCGTCTGTCTGTCTCTGTGGGCGGCGGCGACGCGGGTGTGGCCCTGGCCTCAGGGCCGGGGATGAACCGCTTTGCTATGACCTGTCCCCATTCTCCTGTCCTCACGCCCGTTCCAGCTGCCCTCGGAGTTCCAGCAGCGCGTGAGCCTGCACATGGAGAAGCACGGCTGCAGCCTGCCGTCCGCACGGTGCCATCCGACCTACGCCGACAGCGTGCCCACCTGCGTCATCGCCAAGGTGCTGGAGAAGCCGGACCCGGGCAGCATGTCCTCGTGCATGTCGGATGCCTCGGCCTGCGACCTGGGCTACCGCGACGGCGTGGAGAAGTCGGGCTCGCGGGCCCCGTACAAGGAAGACCTCTACTGCAGCGACACGGCGCTCTACTGCCCCGACGGGCGCGAGCACGCCCGGCGGCCCAGCGTGGACACGCCGGTGACCGACGTGGGCTTCCTGCGGGCGCAAAACTCCACCGACAGCGCGGCGGAGGAGGAGGAGGAGGCCGAGGGGGCGGCCTTCCCCGACGCCTACCGTCGCCGCCGCGACGCCTACCAGGGCTACGCGGCCTCGCTGCCCACCTCCAGCTCCTACTCGAGCTTCAGCGCCACGTCCGAGGAGAAGGAGCACGCGCAGGCGAGCACGCTGACCGCCTCGCAGCAGGCCATCTACCTGAACAGCCGCGACGAGTTCTTCAGCCGCAAGCCGTCCGCCACCTACGCGAGCGGCCCTCGCTTCGCCAAAGCCGCGGCGACCCTGGGCCCCGCGCTCGAGCCCCAGGGAGCCTCTGGCTTCAATCGGACTGTGTCTCCGTACCCGGCCGAGCCCTACCGCTACCCGGCCTCCCCCGGGCCCCAGCAGGCTCTCATGCCTCCAAACCTGTGGAGCCTGCGGGCCAAGCCGAGCGGGAACCGGCTCGCCGGGGAGGACATTCGAGGCCAGTGGCGTCCCGTGAGCGTGGAGGATGTGGGCGCCTACTCGTACCAGGCCGGCGCCGCAGCCCGCGCCGCCTCGCCCTGCAACTTCAACGAACGTTACTACGGAGGCGGCGGTGGCGGCGCTAGTGGCGGTGGCAGCCCCGGCGACCAGGCCGAGGGCCGCGCCAGCCCCCTCTATGCCTCCTACAAGGCTGATAGTTTCTCCGAGGGCGATGACCTGTCCCAGGGTCATCTGGCCGAGCCCTGCTTCCTCCGAGCAGGTGGCGATCTGAGCCTCAGCCCCGGCGGCCGCTCGGCTGATGCTCTCCCTAGCTACGCAGCCAGTGATGGGAATGGGGATAGGCTTAGGGTGCAGCTGTGCGGGGCTGCCAGTAGCCCCGAGCCCGAGCATGGCTCCCGGGAGTCCCTGGAGGCTAGCTCCATGGAGGCGTCCCCTGAAATGCACCCTCCCACCCGCCTCAGCCCCCAGCAGGCCTTCCCAAGGACTGGAGGCTCTGGGCTGAGCCGCAAGGACAGTCTCACTAAGGCTCAGCTCTATGGTACCCTGCTCAACTGAGGTACCCATCAGCAGGCTGCAGCCAGGAGCTCCCAGCCACCCTGCCCCATATAGGGAGTAGCTAACGCCCTCGCCCTCGTCCCAACCCCTGCCAAGGAACTCCAGTTCCAGTTCCTCCTGGCCCTCTTACTCCCACCCCAGTAGAACCTGAAGAGACCCCCTCTGCCCTCTCTCTGCCCTCTGCTCTCTGCCCTCTGCCCTCTGCCCTCTGCTCTCTGCCTTCTGCCGTCGTCTTGTCCACCCCAGCCTCTGCTGCAAACCCAGAATATCCCCGCTCTGCACCCTTCCCTGAAGTGAGCATCCCCCAGTTTGTAAGTGAAGCTATTTTTTTAGGGAAAAGAGTGTTTCTTCGCGCACTTGCCGCCAGATTCTGGATGGCAGCCTTGGCGTATCCCACGTGAGCCCTTCATTGCCRGTGAGGGTGCGTGGGGCCTGCCCCAGGGAAGGGGAGGCTGGGGCCCTCGAGGGACCAGTCTCCACAAGAGGGGAGAAGCCAGAAGCAAGGGAACGAGTGGGAAGTTCTGTACAATGAGGAGGGGAACAAAGCCACTTAGGGCGCAGAAAATGTCTTATGCTCTCGTGTCACAGTGCAGCCAGCACTCTGCCCTAATCCACCCTGAGCTCTTCCATGGCCCGGCATGTGGGCCCAAAAGAGGCCAGGAATACCCCCACAACAGCCGGTGCTCGTTCTCCCCTCCCCCTTCCCCTCCCCCTTCCCCTCCCCACACCACCTGACTCTACCTCAGACATGAGGCTCCTCCCACCCCCGTGAACGTGTCGTCTGTGATGCATGCCAGTCCGTTAGTACTGTACTTCGCATTCCTTAATAAAGGACAGCAGTGGAAAGAACCCAGGTTTGCATTGTTTCCTTCCCGGCGACGTGCGTGCGTTCACCAGGACCAGAAGCAGGGGCCATGGCAGAGCCACCAACTGTGTCCTCTGACGGCACTGCTGTGTCTGCCTCCTTGTGACCCACCCTGCAGGGTCTACACAGCCTGCCTTCCAGTTCATGCAAGCCTGTGTCTGCTTCACTGCCAAACACAGACACGGGGCTGTGTCTCTGCTTCCTGCTCGAGTCAACCCGTTTCTCTGTGTGCCTGGTTATCTGACACATGGTCATTCAACCCCTGAAAATGCTCCGTGGGGTTTTCAACGAAGCTCAGGACCGAGGCTCTGTCCTGCAGTCCTGCAGAAGGGGTCTCCATCTGCTTCCTGTGGACACCCAAAGGGCCTTTCTTTGGAGAACTACCTCATCCCAGCCCCATGCCCTGCAGCTCTGCCTTGC
>BDUI01000401.1:183164-196886 GCA_002335545.1 Apodemus speciosus | reverse complement strand
TGTGTGTGGGGGGGGTGTATGTGTGGGCGATGTATATGGAACATAACCAAGACAGTGATGGTAAGCACAAAAGGTGGCGGTGATGGCAGTGGCAACCGGTGCCAGGGCTGTGATGGAGATGGTGGTGGAACGGTGTGTGAGCACAGTGATGGTGATGTGGTAGGAGTATTATGGTAGTGCTGGTAATAGAGGTGGTGATCACAGCCATGTGAGGTTGGTAGCTATGATGGTGCTGGGTTGGTCACAACAATTCTACTATCACGGAGGACTCTGCGCCCAACGCTGTGCTTGGTCTTTATAAGAATTCTCCCTTCTCTACTTCTTAGTACTCCATGAGGTGCTATTATCAAAGCCATGGGTGGCTGGAACAGACAGGACAGTCGACAGGCTGTCACTGTGTCCCACAGCCCTAGACACAACCTATGACTGACTATCCCTGTCCTAGACACCTCAAATAGATGACCTCCTCCTCCCCAAGACAGAAAGGAGCCAGGGCCCCACCCCAGGGCTGCAGGAATATCCCCATGGCTGACATGCAAAACAGCTCAACCCAGGGCTCCTCACATGGAAGATCTGGTTGGAGATCTTGGCAGCSGTCCGGAAATCCCAGGCGATAATGGTTCGGTCAGCAGAGTCCCGAGTGGATGCGTCGGTGCTGCTAAGGAACTCGGAGCCTTCCTGAAGGAAGAGAATGTCCAGGGTCTGCTGGATAGTGGCCTTGTAGCTTTTCACCACCTGGAAGAGTAGACGCTAGTCACCGTGGTGGGCATGGGGAAGGTGTCCACCCAGGGAGGGCCGAGGGGTGCTGTGGAGTACCAGGATGGGCAGGGCCAATGAACCTGTTCTGGGCAGTACATGCTCCCCGCAGCCCCGGCACAGATGGTTTCCTATGACTTTCCAACCTCACCAGACCACAGCTGTTGCTCTTGGGAACCGATGACCTCTGAGACGCAGGCTGGCCCGCCGGTTGTGCCTGCCCCTCTGTCAGTATGTGGGTAGGTCCAGTGGGACGCACTGTTTCCTGGGCTGGCAGGGTCCCTCGAGAGCAGCCGTAGACAATGAACTCACTTTAGGGATGGGGCTCCAACCCTGCCCTCAGCACTAAGGAGTACGGCGCCACCTGGCAATAATGGTGTCATTCCTCTGAGGGCCTGAACGTGTCACATAGCTCACAGCTATAAAGCCTGGAGTACTGTCCCTGGATGAGTAACGACGACCCAGGGAACAAGCATTCTTAGGACCCAAGTCTCAGAATGGAGTTTACATTTGGTTTTGGTATTCTGGAACTTGCTCGCTGGACCAGGCTGTCCTTGAACTCACAGAGATCCACTTGCCTCTACCTCCTGAGGTCCGTGCCACGACCACCCAGCAGAACGCATTTGACTTTTAAAGATATGCTCTATTTTCTAAAGATCATCACCGGCATCTCACAGCTTCCTCTCCTAAACGAGGGGAACCAAGCCCTGCTACTGTCTTCAACATGCCAAAGCCAGCTCCTGCCCTGACACGCCTGGTCCGGTAGGAGCAGGGCCCTGCACAAGGACACAGGACTCAGAGCACCTCCACTCAACAAGCTCCCATATGGCATGGCACGGCAAGGCATGGCGCCAAAGGCAATGCAGAGCCAGGGCTCCAGCCAGCCCCACTGGCACTGGCCATGGGGTCATCGGTTCCCTGGGCGCCACCATGTGGCTACAGCAGCCCCACTGGGGGCTGCCGGTCTGCTGGCTACCAAATGAGGCCAGACCTCGCCCATCGCAGCGGCCTCCCGTGGGGCTCACGACTGGGTTTTCTGCTGGCCAGTTCCTGCCTCTGTAAGTTACCAGGGGCAAAGCTGGGCATCAGAGGACTTGGCCTCTTCACAAGTAGACTTCTACTGCAGTGACAGAAGACCVGCCCTCCCCCAAGCCCTGAAGAAGAGCCCTGCAGAGCCATGAAGGGCGGGCAGGGCTACAGGAGCTGGTGCTTTCTTGTGTGTCATCATCTCCTGAGATCAGGACTCATGTGCACAGGTTCACAAGGTCGCAGGACAGAGCTCCACACACTCAGGTGCTGCTGCTGAGATGTACCCCAGCTAGGTGTGACGATGAGGCAGGATGCAGGACCTGGGGACGGCAGGACATACCGAGCCCCCAACATCTGCTCGCAAGTTTACACAACAGCTGTTGTCTGAGCACGCTGCCACCTTTGCAGCTTCCGGGTGGGCAAGCGAACTGAGGTCTCCCCTTGGCTGGGGGGGGGTCTCTACTGCTCATCCCTAACAGTTCAATCCCACCACCCATAACCCTCTTCTCCCGTGGTGTCCTTTGGGACTCTGTGGCCATGTTAAGACACGTCCGCTCACCCTTCTCTGTCTCTATCAACCGCAGGCCAGGTCGCCAGCCATCGAGAGCTAACTAGGAAGGAGACTGAGTCTGCAGAGTGAGGAACAGGTCTGGCCTCATCTCCCCTCCAGACACATCTCTGCAAGTGACCCGGATAGTTCTCCCTGGTGAATCCATGTAGAGCCTTCCAGGTCACAGAGGACAGCAGTTAGTGGGCACCATGTGTGCTCTGGGACACGTGTGGCCTTAAAGGCATGTGCTCTGTAGCCGCCTTGGGTTAGGCCATGGACTAATGGAGGCATCTGGGGCTCTCCCTGTATTTTCTGTGTCAGGACAACAGCCCAGAAAGACGTACCCAGGGGCCATCAGCTACCCATGTCAGAACTACCTGTACCCTGCACCTTCCAAGTAAACGTTACCACAACAAAAGGCACACATCTTCTCAGAACGGCTATAGATCGCCCAGTTCATTAGGGCCTCATAAAGCAAATGGCCAGGAAACGGGCCGTGTTATAGATGAACCCTGCCAATGAGGCACAGCTGCGGGCAGGAAGCTGGCCTTCTGAGTGCTCGTCACCAAACATGACAGACTTTCCTTCCTGCTGTGGCATGCCCTGTAGGCTGGTGAGTTTTACAGCAACCTTGATTATTACCCTGGCAGCTGGCACACCCTACCTCAGGACTGGAGCCAAGGAGGAGAGCCTCCACCCGCAACCGCAGGCCCACTGGAAAAGCTGGGCCTTGAGGAAGGCAGACGACAGCTTGTGTCGTAGCTGGAGAGTGGAGACCGCCTGTGGACAGCGGCCTGGACTCCCCTGGACTGTGGATGCCCACCAAGGTGCAGTTTTGCCTCTTTTGGGCCCTGGCTCTCTCAGAATGGGCTGTTTCAGTGAGGTTCTGGCCATGGCCCAGGTCTCCACTCCAAGATTGGTCCATTTCCCTGATAACAGGCATATGGGCTTCTTCAAGTGTGAGAATGTGGCCGTCTACACGCCAGTTCTAGAGCACGGGTGTAGGGTTGATCTCTAAGGCTGAGGCAGTCACAGGGCTTTGAGAATGACCATTAACATGTCTGTAGACATTAGAGAAGCAACAAAACTTCACATTAATAAAACAAATGAAAGCATAGAGATCAGAGAAAACAACATGGCTGGATTCCTCTGTGGGCTGGGCCTTCCCAGTCACAGCTCTTCAGCCAGGAACCACCAGTGAGAGAGAAGCCGGTCGGGCTGACCGAGTGACAAGTAACTAACACAGCTCACTCCCAGGCAGAAAACACGCAAATGAAGAACGGGTGTGGAAAGGGCAGCCATGTGGGAGAGGCGTTTGTAAGGGGCATTAGATGCAAAGGTTACCATCTGCAACGCCAGCAGCTTCTGAGACAAGACGAGAAAGCCCGAGTTCCACAGAAGATGGCGAGAGGACGCAGCTCATCAACAGGGAAATGGCTCCGACCTTGCTCATAACAAGAGCAGTTTAAGCAAACTTAAATGTCATCCCTTGCCTATTAAATGAGCAAACTCCCAGAGTCTGACAGCACCTCTGTTGGGTGGTGTCAGGGTGCTGGGCAGCTATAAGCTGATGCAGACTCGGGAGAAGGGGCTGGGCAACCCCGGGCAACACCACACGTGTGCGGGCGCCCTGCAACCCACAGCCCGCCCCACGCCCAGGAAATGGTCGTGAGCTGCACAACGCCAGGATGTCAGCGTGATGTCAAAGACAGTGAAGAACTGGAAACCAACCGCCCAGCACGCTCCACAGAAAGCAGTGAGGACATGGGTGCCGCCATGCCTGTCGCCACACCAGGGAGCCTGTCCTGCTGTAGAGGGTGATGGAGAGGCGTGTGCACCAGGGCTTAAATCGTTAGGAGCAGTCGGCTGTGGGGCACACGCGCTCGAACCTCTGCACTTCCAGGACAGCCAGAGCTACACAGAGAAACCCTGTCTCGAAAAACCAAAAAAAGAAAGGAAGGAAGGAAGGAAGGAAGGAAGGAAGGAAGGAAGGAANGGAAGGAAGGAAGGAAGGAAGGAAGGAAGGAAGGAAGAAAGAAAGAAAGAAAGAAAGAAAGAAAGAAAGAAAGAAAGAAAGAAAGAAATTAAGAAAGAAAGAAAGAAAGAAAGAAAGAAAGAAAGAAAGAAAGGAAGGAAGAAAGAAGGAAGGAAGAGAGAGAGAGAAAGGAAAAGAAATTTAAGCTTAAAGTAAAAATAAGTGTATTTTACCAGTAGAGGATGGGAGGGACAGAATGAGGGGGATGGGGTGACCAGGAGGATTTTGATCATTTCTCTGGGGGCTGGAGAGATGGCTCAGTGGTTAGGACACTTCTTGCTCTTCCTGAGGATCTGGGCTCCATTCTCAGCATCCACATCCTCCTCCTTAGCATCCACGTCAGTTCACAACCTCCTAGAGCTCCGGCTCCAGGAAATCCAACACCTCCCTGGCCACCTGCACACATGTGGCTGGCATGTATGCACACACACACATACACACACACACACACACACACACACACACACACAAATACAAATCCTTTTTTAAAAAGATCTTACTTTGTAGATTTCACCCACGAATAAGGACCACTGATGACAGACTGTTTAGATTTCATGAAGCACATATAGTCACTGAGTCACTGTTGCAGTACGTGTGTGTGTGCGCGCGCGCATTAGAGTTGGTTACAGGCTAACACCCACACTTAGCCCAGGATAGGCCAGATGGGCTTGCATGCTCTGGTTGCCAGCCCTTTCTCCAGACTCGTGGACATATTTTATTAAATTATACTACAAAATTAACTTAAAAGGCAATTTTTAAAATGTGAAGGCATAATTAAGCAAATCAAATTAACCAAGTATTGATTTGGTAGGTTAACCGCACAAATAGGATTGCTTTTAAGAGAGTTTAAAGCACGATAATTTAATGCCAGCTCCTTAGTTGAATACATGTTATTAATGGAAATCAGCAATCTGGTGGTAATGCTAAGTGAATATACATTGTGAACGATAACAACAACAGAAAGAGAAACCTTGCCAGAAGGTTAGAGCATTTCCCAGCCATCAACTGCTAATACCAAAAAGAAATGCAAATAAAAATTTTCCCAGAAAAAAAGTTTAAAATAAACATGCAGTGAGAGAACAAAGCCTGCAAGCTTACATTTGAACTGGGAGTCAGGAGAGATGATGGATCCTGTCTTAACAACAAAAACACTGCTGGCCGAGAGGTGGGTGGACGGATCTCTAAAGCCAGCCTGATCTGCAGAGCTGGTCCCAGGACATCCACCGCTACAGAGAAACCAACCAACCAACCAACCAACCAACCAATACTGCCCAGCTCTGTCCACAGAGGGCAGAGGACACTGAATGCTACCAGAGAGCTGGCTGTGGCCCCTAAACCCAGTGAGGCTCCCCCAGAATGGCACTGGTGACAGTCCAGGACTTTAAGAACTGCCATAACTGTGTTACTCATTTGGTGATAGTATGTCACACAGCACTGATGGCATACATGTCACTGCAGAGGAAATCTACTCAGACCATGGAAAGATCTCAGCGGGTGTGTGTGTGTGTGTGTGTGTGTGTGTGTGTGTGTGTGTGTGTGTGTGAGAAGGGGGCAGTCACTGCATAACATTAACATGAAATGGCTTACCCCAAGCCCTTAAGGGTCCCTTCCACTTGCCTACCATCTAAATGTTGCGCTAAAAGCCCTGGACCAAACTCAAAAGGCTGAAGAAATGCAAACAGTAGCAGGTGGACTGAGAAGACCAATGAGAAAGATTGGCAGGGTAGGTGAAAGGCATACAGTGGGCGCTCCCTATCAGCAAGCCCAGTTACCACACAACTGCTATTCCAAAATAAAAACAAACACGGCTTAACCATCTTGTCAATGGACTTCCTGGAGGAGAAAGGAGGAGGACACTAGATATGAGCCGTGGGGGACACTCACCCAAGCTACAGCCCATGACACAACAGAAAATGCTCATGCAATCCCAGGAAGGCAGGGAAGAGGAGCAAAGGAAACAAGACAAATGGAGAGCGGTAACGGTAGGGCCCACTTTAGTCACATCAATAATCACTTTGTATGTAAATTATTTAAGCCACTAACTAAAACCTATCAAGTTGGATTTATTTATTTTTTCCCTGAAGTTCTAGCAAAGCAAGCTGTAGTGCCACCACCTGCAGGACAACTTGCTTAGGAGTCTGGGGAAGGAGGGTATCGTGGATCCAGGAGTCTAAGGCTAGATCCTGTTTCAAAAATAAATAAATGGAAATAAAAAAAAAAGGACTCAACAGGCTCATCCACCAGAAAGCCACTTTAAATAAAACGAAACAGATAGACTCAAAGTGCTTGGTTGAAAGCCACACCATATTAAAGCTAATCAAATGAGAGGCAGAGTGGCTGCGTTAGCACTGGGAGAGCCACTCTGGATAAGAGGGATAGTTAGATGGAGGCGTCAGCTTATCTCAAAAACACAATCCAGACACATATGCTGATAGGGCGACTTCCGGAGTGTGCAGGGAAAGCAGCCAGCTCCGCGTGAACCGAGTTATGCCCAGGGATCTTTCTGACAGGTAAGACAAGCCATTCTTCAGGTTAGGACACTACCCATGCCCGTGACATTAACTACCAGAGCGGAACAGGCCAAGCACGCTAACAGCTTCCTCCAGGACGGACAGGACCCAGGGGTGAGACCCTCATAATACAGTCACTGGGTGGCTTCCTGCTAGGGCTGAAGGCCACACAGGCTCCTTACCCCTGCCGTTTGTGCCGTTTAGGGAGAGTAGGGGCCCTTCAGGAGGGGTCACCAGGGGCGGGCCTGGGTTCGGGCCTCCCTGAGGCAGGTCTGCTGTGATGAAGTCTCTACCACTCACGGTACTGCTGGGCCCTGCCACAGCCTCTCCACCATGCCGCACTGGAATTCCGAAGCCCAGACAAACGGCCCTCCTCTGAGTTGCTCCTCATCATGTGTTTTGATCACAGAGACGCAAAACTAACAACTACCACAAGCAGTGGGGTGACAGGTGACAGGGGTCAAGGAAGGATTGTCCTGCTTTCACTTGGCAAACCTAACTGTCCTCAAAGGCACCCTGAGAGAACAGGGCTTATCAGTGAGATGGACAACAAGTTTGTTATCAACTTTTTAAAAATAGCTATGTCCACCGAAAATAATGTCTCAGAGAGTGGTAAGGTTGAAGCCCTGTATATAAGTCCTTCAGGAGAGAGGCCGCACGAGTAAGGAGGGCAGCTGTTAAGAATTCTAAGACACAGGGCTGGGGAGACAGCTCAGCAGTGATGGTGTCTACTACCAAGCCCGATGGACTGAATCCAAGTCCCAGGACCTACATGGTGAGAGGAGAAGACTGACTCCCAAAACGTTGCCCCTTTACCTTCACTGTGGTATGCACGGGCCAGAACACAAATAAAGATTAAYGTTAAAAACAACAACAACAACAAAAAACCTTAAATCTCTAACACAGATTTAGGGATCCTTCAATTCTATTCCATGTTCTCTTGGAAAGCAGTTTCATAAATTTTTTGTAGAAACAGAACAGCAAACCAGAGAATCCCAAATACAGGCATTGGATACTGTCTGATGACTTTCAGGCTTGCGGTTGATAGAAACTAGGGTGTTATAAAGTTAATCTGTTCCTGAGGATTTTATCTGTTAGTCACAGGACATTAGGTCTGACACAAAAGTGGGAAAGGAGAATAAAGATTACTCCAGATAAATTGTAATTAGGCTGTGGTCAGGCAACAATCCAGCCTCCCTGCCCATGGCCACCAGCGCTTTAATGTGCTAATGGAGTTTGCAGAAGGTTCAGTCACAGCTTCTTTTGGGAACTTTGGTTCAGGGCAGAAAAGAAGAATCCTAGCCCTCAGGCAACTAGCACAGAACTTCAAATAGAAGCCTGAACTCCAAACCGAGAGAGCTGAGAAGGAATCACACCTGCCTTCAGGCGCCAGCATGGCCAGCGTGCTCTAGTTCCGTGGGTCGCTGTGGAATGAGACAATGTTATTTCTCAACAGTTCTGTAGTTTGGGAAGCCCAAGATCAAGGCACTAGAAGACAGAGTGTTGTGGGAGGTTCTGCACCTTCCTGCAGTCTCAACCAGGCAGAGGGAACAGAGGAGACAAATGCTGTCTTCACGGGGCAGGAGACATGGAAGAGCAGAGAGGGTACTGACCCAGGGATGTTAATTCCACTTGAAAGAACAGTCATCTCCTAACACGTCACCTCCCAGAGCACTAATCTCTTGTTTTAAATTGTTTTCAGATTTACTAATATGATTTACATCACAGGTGTTAGCACCTGCATCTGGAAATCAGAGGACAACTCTGTGGAGCTGGTCCACCCCTTCCACATTCATGTGGGTCCCAGGAGTCAAACTCAAACTGCCAGACTTATGTGGCAGGTACCTTTACCCACTGGGCCATCCCGCTAACCCTGGAGCCGTCTGTAAATACATCCCTGTTGTCTGAACGTGAGATTCCTCATAGGCTGTGTGGACCCAGGGTCCCCCGCTGGTAAGGCCATTTGGGAATGCAGTAGACCCTTCCGGAGGTGGAGACTTGCTAGAGGAAGTGGGTCACTGACAGATGGGTGGGCCTCGAGACTCCATAGCCTGTTCTACTTCCTGTTCACCGTCTGCTTTCTGACCACAGATGCAAAGTGACCAGCCAGTCACCTCCTCAGGACACCATGTTCCCCACTGTAAAGAGCTGTCCGCTTCGAACTGTGAGGCAGATGAAAGCCTCCTGAAGTTGCTTTTCCTCAAGTCACAGCAGCAAGAAAAAAGAGCTTTACACTCACTGAAGGGTGTGAATATGGAAAAACATACATTCAAACCACAACATAGCTGCTCCTATAGAAAAGACAGAGACAAAAAGGCTATGGAAGACCTGCCTGATACTGTCAACTACGCTGACAGAATGGAGCAGACCGCACACAGGGAGGGCAGCAGGAAACACACCATGTTAGGACATCAAACAAGTCTCAGTTTAAAAGGACCAAAATAGACAATGTACATCCTATACATACAGTAGAATTAAGTTAGAAATGAATAACAAAGGCATTTGGGAAAAGTCTCATGTCTTGGGAATCTAAATACAAACTTTTAAATAATCCACAGGTCAAGAATAAATCAAAAAGGAAATGAGAAAGTATTTCAAACTGAATGAACATAAAAACAATACCTCTGCACTGCTCGGCAGAGATGGGATGCCTACAGGGAAATTGGCAGTGCTGATCGAGTAGAAGAAGAAAAGTCTTAAGCAATGACCTCAACTCCCACGGAAGGGAACTAGAAACAGGAGAGAAAATGAAATTCCACAGTGGGTGGACGAAAGGGTAAACAGGATAGAAAAGAAATTCCTGCTTCTTCAGAATGCAAAACAAATAACAAAAACCAAGTGAAACCACACTGCTTTGAAAGACAGTGACATTCGTAAATCTTCAATGGGCTGCTAGGGGGTGGGTGTCTTACCAGCATCAGGGATGTGTGTGGGACAGAAAGACAATCCTGGGAATGATTCAGATATAAACACCATCAAGACAAATATTCTGTCCACATTTCTACCTTTGATGAAATGAGTAGCCATCTTGAAAGAGTCACCCAAAGAGGGAGATAGATCACAGGTTTAGTAAATGTATTTCCAAATCTTTCCGCAGAGACAACTGCATGCAAAGTGGCCTCACTAGTTAATTCCAGCAACTATTTATATCAATTTGAACAACTTCAGAAAGCTGATTAAGGACGCACTCAGTCTAACTCCACACCCTCATGCAGGTTCCAGGGACCCTGAGATCCACACCCTCGTGACGGATGCACAGATCATCAAGGGAAGACGTGATGACCAAAGGTCTACGCCACAAACACACAGGTGCTCTAATGTCTGAAAATCAACAGAAAAATCTCACATTAACAGAATTTAAAATAACAAAAACAGCAACAAATCATGATGAAATTAATTCCATCAAAGCAGGAATGGGTATCTAATAAAATCCAACTGCTCTCAACTTTAAAATCTCAGAAAATTAGAAGAAGAAAAAAGGGCTAATTCTGGAAACTGAACAAAAGGGCCAAGTAAGTTGCCCCGCAACAGGGAGAAGACAGCGGTACTCCCTCTGGACCGGGGGCCCGGGCAAGGCTGGCCACTCTCAGAGCCACCAGACAGCACTGTGATCCACGTCTGAGACAGGGCCCAGAACAAGGAAAAATAAGTAATTAATAGGTAAGTCAATTCATCTAAGCTGCAAGAGAACAAGAAAAGTGGACCGGGGTTACAGGTGCCATGATTACCTATTTTTAAGAGAGCACCCAGCATCTACCAAGAGCACCCCAGAACAAAGGCCTGTAGGAGAACTGCGGAATCCAAGGCGGGTATTCAGAGGCTTATTGTTTCCCTAACAATAAGCAATCACAAATTGAAATTTTGAAAACTAGCTACAAAGCTTGTTACTCACTATGACTTACAATCACAGCATCAAAAAAATGTCAATATGTAGGGATGAGCCTGACCAGGAACGAGGAAAAACTACCRGACTCCTGACAGATACAAAAGACTGCTCCCGGGTCAGAAATCGCAGGCTCATTCAGAGCTCCGTTCTCATGCAACTGCAGACAGGATAGCAAAGTTCAAGTAGACTTTGTCTCATTTCGCTAGAGTTTGAMAAGGTGATTGTGAATCAGAATGCGGATGAGATAAAAATCACAGCTGTTAGGATGGCAAAGAAGAAAGTGTGTGCCAGCCAGTCCTGAAACTCCTTATGAGGTAGACGACAATTCAGATAGAGGGGTAAGGAGCTCAGAGCATGAAGGCAGACCCACAGGGGCAGCAGCTGCTGTCCCACGGGGACAGAAAGGTACCGCTTACAGGAATACAGATCACCCGCAGTTAGAAATACAAAATTCCATCCAACCTTGACCATATACAAAATTAATTCTAACTGGACCCAACTTCAATATAAAGCCCAGAACTATAGAACTCGCCGGAGTGAACGAAGGCCCACACCAGTTTCTGGAGGGGATGGGCACATTCATTTTTCTGATGTGGAGATGTGCATTAGATGCAGGAACACTATCTATGACGCAGGTAACTGGGCATAGTGACGCATGCCCGTAATCCACACATTCAGGGGCAGAGGAAAGGACGTYGTTCAAAGCCAGCCCAGTCTCCACGGAGATTTCTCGGTCAGACAGGGCTATGTGGGAAGGCCATTTTTCTTTTTATACGTATTTTGTTCTTTTTTTTTTTTTAATATTTTCTTTTCTTTTTTTTTAAAGACTTATTTATTTATTATATGTAAGTACACTGTGGCTGTTTTACCAGAAGAGGGCGTCAGGTCTCATTATGGATGGTTGTGAGCCACCATGTAGTTGCTGAGATTTGAACTCAGGACCTTCGGAGGAGCTGTTGGTGCGCTTAACCACTGTGCCATCTCTCCAGTCCCTATACGTGTTATTATACACATAAAAATATATATGTATGTATGTCTATATGTCAAGATTCATGAAACTTCTTTCATACTTCAAACATGTGCTGTTTGTGATCTGCTGACCGAGCCCACGAGACAGTTTGAAGAGGAAGCCAAGAACACCGCGGCAGCAGATAAAGGCAGTTCCCGGGCCCAGAGGCCTGAGCCACTGAGCCCCAGTGGTAGAAAGTCTTAAGAAGGTCCTGCAAGAGGAACGACACTGAACCATGCTCAGAAGGACGAGCGAGCAGCTGCTGCAGCRATAAAGGATGCAGGCTCTGCAGACTGGCGTGTGGGAGCAGAGCTGACCATCTTAGATGACATCCACACTTCCTTGACAGGGTCAAGGGAGAAGCTGTGCTAACTCCACATTATTATATGTTATATTGTTATATACAGTATGCATTACGTTATTATATATGATATATTATTGTATATTGTTATGTATGGTATTATATTATACTTTTTTTACTTATTTTATTTTATTACTTATTTTATTTTATTACTTATCATATTTTTACTGTTGTTATTGTTTTATCATCTTCCTACTAGAAAACGTAGCTTCAGATAGCCTTCCTTGGGTACTCTGTCCAAGATTAAGAAAGAACTAGAGCCAACATGACTAGTTAGAAAATGTAAGAGGAATCACAGTTGACTTTCCTGAGTCCGGCATTAACCTCACATTAAAAGTRGACAAGAAATGAAGCATAGAGTGATAATCCTCGGGGATGCAGAGTCCTGAACAATTGCCAATCTGAGCCCGCCACATTTGAGAATGGCTTTGAGTATGGCGCATCACAGCTGGGTTAGACTCATGTCAGAAAGCCAAGGGTTACTGTTTTTTAATCATCAGTCAACCTATGAACAGAATATACAAAAACATATAATGCAGCAAAATCAGCTGGAAATAATCCAATACCAACATCAAATTTAAAAAGTTCAGGTGGTGCACACCTCCATCTCGGCACTCAGGGTTAGAGGCAGAGGCAGGACATCTCTTGTGAGTTGGTGTCTACTCTGGTCTACATGCCAGGTTCCAGGACAGTCAGGGCTACATAGAGAGATCCTATCTTGAAAAACGAAATAACAAGAGAAACTGCGACCTGTGTCTGGGAACAGTGACCTCACCACTGACCCCTCCACAGCAGGCTCTCACATCCTGCCCCTACCCCAACCTCCAACCTCACTATACTGAGGACCATTTCCAGAACAATTAGCCCTTGTAAGACAAATCACATCCAAACTAGTATGTATATATGAAGAAATTTAACTTGTAATTTATGTACAAAGAGAGATCAATACCAATAATTGAACACTAAATGGAACAAACAATAAGGATGTGCCATAATAAAGCTAGGCAGGTCATGCAGTGTTGGCACAGATACTTAAATACTGGTTATTAAGGAGCGGTGCTACTTGACAAGAATTGGGAGCTATGTCCTTGCTGGAGTTAGTGTGGCCTTCTTGGAGGAAGTGTGTCACTGGTGGGGCTTTGGCATTTCAGATACCCAAGTGATGCCCTGAGGCTGGCTCTCTTCCTATTGSCTGTGGATCTAGACACAGAACTCTCAGGCCCTTCTTCACCACTGTCTGCCTGCATGCTGCCATGCCTCTACCATGACAAAAGGGGACTAAATCTCAAAACTGTAAGCCAGCCCCCATTAAATGGTGTCCTTTATAAGAGTTGCCATGGTCATGGTCTCTTCACAGCAGTAGAACACAGACTAAGACATGGGCTCTCAGCAAGCTCCACACATGACTCTTCTTCCTCTGACAGATGCGCCCGCCTGCGTGAAGGAAGGGCCTCATGTCTTCACTTCCACACACGGAGTGGCTGACACCTCTCTTTTTCTTCTTTCCTTCTTCTTCTTCTTCTTCTTCTTCTTCTTCTTCTTCTTCTTCTTCTTCTTCTTCTTCTTCTTCTTCTTCTTCTTCTTCT
>BDUI01000401.1:155463-170408 GCA_002335545.1 Apodemus speciosus | reverse complement strand
CAAATCTGTGTTCATCTTTAATAATGCTATGTACATAAATTACATGCATATCAAAGAACTGTTAAAATAAATGTACTTATAATTTAGTACCAATAAGTGTTTGATTTATAGACATATTTTATATATCTAGACACCTGGAATTCACAAAAATTTCCTGGGCAAAGGAACTGCAAGGGAAAGCGCCGGAGATGCCCTCTATAAAAAGCGTTCAGTTCAGCGTGGGCTATGAGGTGGCAAGAGGTAGGGAACAGCACTTGTTAGGCAAGTGTGAAGACCTAAGTTCAAATCCCCCCACATAAAAATCTCATGTTACTTCACTCCTGTCACCCCAGCACTGGGCTGGGGTGGAGAGACACAGGATAGCTGGGACTTCGAGCTGCTGGCTTTACTCCAGGTTCAACGTGGACCCTGTCCCAGAGGACAAAGTGGAGAGTAACAGAGAGGAACACCTCAAGTCTTCCTTTGCCTTCTGTGCATAAATGCTCACACACACACACACACACACACACACACACACTCAAAAACAAAATTAAAACACTGGAAGTGTTCACCATGCCTTTGAAGACCAACAATGTCACTGGAAAGTAGACTTGAATTACCTTTAATGTAGCAAGTTCCACAACAACCATCAAAAGTAAGAAGTAAAACAGTGTGCTAAGAGAGCAGCAAACAGAACTGCACGAGCGCTCAGCTGGAAGCAGAGGAAGAGGCAGGTTTGGTGGCACAGGCCTGGGATCCCACAGATGGCGACCCAGAGGCGGGAGGGTCAGGAATGCAAGAGTGGCTACACAGTGAGCTCAAGCAGCAGAGGCCATGTCTCAAACACATCAGAGAAAATTACCTCACAATAAGCACAAGAAAGCAGAAACTCCTATCTTAGCAGCAGATGATCAGGCAGAGCCAAGTATTTAGGGACACCAGAGGTGATCTCCAAGCACACACAGTAGGCCTTCCTGTGTAYGCAGCTAGTAACAAAGTATCCAAGTGGTAAGGCTAAACTGACAGCCTGCCGGAGAGGGTGGAGCCAAGTCACAGCTCAGGTTGTCAACAATTCCTTCAAAAAGCKCAGAACTATGAAGACAAGCACAGGTGCAATCCCAGCATTTCAGAGTGGAGACAGGAGGATTGTTGCAAGTTCAAGGCCAGCATGAGCTATGGAGTAAGGTTGTGTCTCTTTCAAAAAGAAAAAGAAAAAACTGAACAAGTGAAAAAAGAAATATGTCCAGCAGGAAGGAAAACAGTAAGGCCACTACTGGGCTCAACAGGGCTCAGAGCAGACAGCTAGAACAGGCCCTGGCCCCGGGGTCGCAGGGCCTGCGGACAGAGGTCAGGCTGCCACAGGCACAGGCCTCCTTTTACCAGTGATGACATGTTCACAGCCGTCTGAGGTGATGGCCACCGTGTGCTGGAAACACACCCAAACCACCATGCCACCCTTGTAAAGAAGTGAGTGGAGGGCATCTGAATAAAGCTGTCTCCAAAAGATTATCAAGTATTTAACGTATACCTGGATAAAATAAAAATAACTTGGACATCAAGCCGGTGAGTTCTGGACACTGTTAGTCATGGAAAGTCAAGTAAAGGGAGACAATCTATATTTAAAATTTACAAGTTTTAAGAACTTCTGAGTGAGAAACTTTGGGCACATCATAGAGTTTCCCCCAGTGGCAAAATGTCTTGTTAGAGAATACACAAGTCAGAGATCCATACACGATGTATTTATAGACTCGCTGCATGTCTAAAAAGCCCGGTCTCTCGCTGAGTTTCCCAGTGGGCAGGTGCTACTGACCACTGTAGGCTACTGGCCTCTGGGCCCCCACGGCCTCTCACGGCAGCTCACCCAAGGACACAGAAGAAGTTGGGGGTGGGTCTAGGAGGTTCTGGACTCCAGGAAGCAACTGCCCTCCTCTGCCCAGGGTTTGAGCTGACACGGCATCAGACATCCTAAGACACAGATCCTGTCTTGGGCAGTGGGCTTTGCTCTGCAGACTGGATCTCTGGGAGCAGATGGTCCAACTGGGCTATCACATCACGTCCTGTGACAACACTTGGTATCTGCTAAGAGCTCAGAAAAGACCTGTGACGTTGACAAATGAAATGTTTCATCTTCCTGCGCTAGAGAAAGTTAACACCTGGCTTCAGATCTGCCCCCTGCCCCATGGCTGCCTGCCCCAGCCTCGAGAGCTGACCCTGTCGGGGTCAGCTTCCTCTCTGGATTGCAGGTGGCAGGSTTACTCTTGCAGGGGTCAGGGTAACACTTCCTGGCCTGACTGTACTGGGATGGTGCCCGCTCCCCTCCCAGGCCTTCTAGGACAGAAAGAGGTATAAGCAGGGTGGATGACAGAGGTTTGAGGGGTGGCCCAGGGCCTCCCCCACCTCCGCATGGCAGGTGGGGTCCTGGGAAAGGCAGAGCACACCCAGAGTCCCACCACATGCCTCTCTCTCCACATGTCCAGCTCTATGGGTCTCCTGGCCTCATCTACATTTAAAAGTTTACAGCCAAGCTTAGTCAGAGCTGCAGAGGGGACAGAGAGTCCGGATAGAAAGGCAGTTTAATATAAAACAGATGAAAGAGACGAATGGAAAGTAATCAAAACCTCATTAGGGCAAATAAGCAACCTGCCTACAGTGTCACCAGAACTGATGGCAGGGAGCATTGTGTGGGCGAAGCTGGGTCTCCAACGGCTGCAACAGGGAGACACAGGCCCAAGAAACCCTGACAGTCCCGCTCAGGCCTCTGACCAGCACCCTCACTAAGGCCTCAGGCTGTGGTCCCTCAACACCGGCCACCTGGATAGGACAGGGAAGCAGGCAGCTGCCAGATGCTTCCGCCCGTTGGACAAAGTGGACAGGTGCAGCCCCTCTCAGCTCAGCCACCTCTCCCCAGGGAGGAGGCYCCACCTGGGGAAGGCCACCCCAGCAGCGGCCAGCGAGGAGATCAGTGGACTGTGCCTCTGTTTGCATGACAGCGGGACAGGTTAACTACTCAGAATCTTTCCATCACTCTTGATTAGAGCTATTATCCTTGCAAGGTTTTCTTTCCCAGAGCCTACTGTGTGCTTAGCATAATGGTAGGTTCTAGGAATATAGAAGCAGAGAGGCCAATCCCTGCCTCGGGCAAGGCTCCCTTCTCCTGGGACACTCCAGTTTAAAGACAAAGGACTGTGGTGACAAAAGCCAGGCTGAAGGCCCACAAGGCCAAGAGCTACCATCACCTCCCGTTAGGGCGTGTGTCTCAGGGGACCTCGCACATGGCTCCAGAAGGGGGTCAAGAAGTCAAGATGTCCCTGTAAACACTTAAGAAAGAAAGAACGTAGAACAAGCATGAAATACTGATGACCCGCGCCAAAGCAGCTCAGGGAGTGCAGAGCCAAAGTGAGCTGGCCTGTCCAAGACGACCTTATYGGAGAATCCTGCAGTGGGCAGAGGGTGGAGGTTCAGGAGCAGCGGGGTCCTGCAGCAGAGACACAGCAAGTCCAAATGCATCAYGGCTGTCTTTCTCAAGAGCAGAGCAGGACTCAGATGCAAAGGCTCTCGGCCCCCTCTCTGCGCAGCATCAATGCACAGGAAGGAAAAGGAAGTGGGCCAGCGTGCAGCTGCCTCCATTCTGGGAGACACCCGTCCCAGATTCCCCAGGGCTGCTCTAGTTCCCAACCCAGGCCTGCCGCATTTGCACCACAACTTGCTGAGGCAGGGGTTCCATCGTCCATCCTTGCAAAAAGACAATCTGCTAAGTTCAGGATATGACTTCTAAGCTTCCGCTGGGACTTTTTAACGAATCTTATAAAAAACAAATTTGAGAGGGGAGGAGTTGCTTTGATGACTTTTTCTTTCTAACTTTTGCCTCAAAGCAGAATGACCTTGAAGGTGAGTAGTATCACGGCACACAGTGTGGTGGGCCCAGAATGTTGGATCTATGTCTCAGTTTCCTGTCACCTCCATGGCTCCCACACCAYGCAAGGCTCAGAGACGGGGTATCATCTAGCCAGACCAGAAGCAGGAGCTGGAGAGCCCAGCCTTGGCCGAGAACCATAGAGCCTGGTTAGAGCCTGGTTCACACAGCCCTTCACCCCACACAAGGTCTCCTTAGTGCTCACACGGCCAGCATTCAGAACCGCAAAGTGCCTTCACATGCCACTGTGGAAGAGTCCTCGTCCTCTACACAGAGCAGCCGCTGGCTAGGCCACATGGCAGGACGCCTGCTCTGGTGCAGGCTCGTTGGAGGACAAAGTGCAGAGGAGCAGAGATAACTGACCTGGGAACAAAGAAGCCCGCGGGTGCACAAGGAGGTCAGAGGCTGCCGAAAGGTCACAGATGGCACAGATGCACTGAGAAGAAGGCCCATGGGATGTCACGTGAGGGATGTCAGGAACCAGGAGGTTCAGACAGCCCTCCAGACTGGCTTCTCAAAGGTTTCCACCCCCATCTCCTGCTGACATGCAGAACCCTCCCCACCACAGGAGGCAAAATCTACATCCTAATGAGGGTTGTACCTCTCCTCATGGGGCGTAGCTGAGAACCCTGCCCTGCCCACACCCTCCCTGTTTCCCTCTACCACACTGATGGGGGACTGCATCACAGCAAGTTTCCCTGTTCTGCCTCAAAGAGGGGGCTGTGACCCTAAGTCCCCCACAGCTCAAACCTCTGGCCCTGGAGAGAGGGGTACCCACAGCATCATGAAGGTCAGACTAAGGACATCTGAGTCCGGACAACGGCCCTCTCAGAGCGGATGCCTGAAGGAAGTACTCAGAGAAAGTGGCCCCAGCAGCGGCTGGCCAGCGGCCTAGTGTGGCTGGCTCCTGTGAGGTCCAGCCCGCAGATGCCGGAAACAAAGCCAGGCACTTTGCCATGATGAGAAGGACTCCAGTCAGCAAGCCATGGCAAGAGATACGCCAAGGAAAGGACGGAGAGAGCCCAGCAGCCCATTTCCCATCATGAACTGGGCTGGGCGTTTGACATTTTGCTGGGTTTCAGATACAGAAAGCCTACTGGCTGGCATGGAGCTTCAAAGTGACACACCCGGTGCTCATCAGACCCTGTGCCCGAAGCCCTCAGGGGAGGCTGCATGCTTGCTATGGTCCAGCAGAGACAGGACTGACACCACTGCTCCTGATGGCAGAAGCCRCTCCTCGCCTGCAAAACTGTCGGCTTACTTTGACTCAGAGTTTGAGTTATTAGACTCGAGCTTGAGGACCTAAATCTCTTGTGTGGAAAAGCTCTGAGAACAAAGATGCCACTGCTGTGGACTGTATGACAGAGCAAACCTTAATTGTCCACTGAGAGAAAACAAGAAAAATGACCCAAACATTGCTGGCTAGAGAACCATCTGGGAAAAAAAATCCTGAGTAAGTAGTGTCTGTGAGAAGGCATGGAGCGCGGCCAGGGGCAGGGCCCACTTTGTTAGAGGGTCAGAAAGGCCAGGCCCAACCATGACCAGAAGCAGGTCTCCAGACCCAGGGTCAGCCAGGCTGGAATGTGTTCTCGGCTCCGCAGGCTGAGCACGTAGTCTCAACTGTCACTGCAGTATAAGAGTACAGGACATAAATGAATGATTTTGGCTATGTTCAAATAAAACTTTATTTACAAAATACTAGGTGAGCTAAAGAAGTCCTTTTTATCTTTTTTCTGATTCATTCTACGTGGAAACCTACAGATGCGGTTCTGGGCACAGGGACAAGTGAGCAAGACACACTAAGCCAAAAGGATGTGACAAACTTGACCTCAAGCAGAGCCCTTATAAGCTCCATCGAAACAGCAGCAGCAGCAGCAACACAGGTTCTAGGGTGTGGAGAGAAAGAGCAGACGACTCTGTGAAGGGGGCASAGGAGGCGCTGGGGAGCAGAGGCAGCAAGCACACAGACATCGTCCCATCCCTCTGGCTGGCTGACCGGCCCTCCCCTGAATTGCCTGCGGTAAGAAGACATGTTGCTATCCCATAAGCAATCCTTTCCTGGGCACTGACACAGGAAATCTCAGCTTGACCATGAGCCAAGGCTGTGTCCCTCTGCTTCCGCCCACAGTGCACATTGCGACCGGGCCGTGACAGTCAGAAAAGGGCTACACTGCTGCCCATGGAGTCTGAAGCCAGCCTGGGCTACTGCAGGCTTCAGCACCAGCCTGGGCTACTGCAGGCTTCAGMACCAGGGACAGGGCCTCGCAGGTGGGGCGCTCAGCAGTGCTGTCAAAACAGGCAAGTGTGTTGTCCCCAGAGCCCAGCGATGCAAACAGACGCAGTGTGCCCCACCCACTCTGTGTGACCCCGTGTGGGAGGACTGTTGGGGAAGAGGAAGGGAAAACAAGCAGCGCACAGATCCCTTCCCCCACGTTATTAGCTTGGGCGAGACTCGCAAACGTGCCGAGAGCAGCCACAGCAACATCTGCTTCTAATTGCTTCTCCCCAGAACTCGTCAGCTGGCGTCTGCCCCGAGAGGAAAGCTGGTATTTTCAACAAACTCTTAAATCAGATGGCATCCATAGTGAGTAATTTCTTATGTGTTTAAACTTTGAAGCTAAAAACACAGAGTGTACCTTGATAGGAGAGCTGGGTCATACAATGGTCCACGCCAAGGGTCTGCTTACAAGGTTTCGTGTGTGTGTGTGTGTGTGTGTGTGTGTGTGTGTGTGTGTGTGTGTGTGTGTGTGTTTTCAAGACAGGTGTAGCCCTGGATGTCCTGGAACTCACTCTATAGACCAGGCTGGTCTTGAATTTAGAGGTCCACCTGCCTCTGCCTCCTGAGTGCTGGAATTGAAGGCATGTGCCACCACACCCGCTACAAGTTTTTGATTTACATACCATGATCAAGTGTTTCCTTCTATTTATTATGTATCTGTGTCCTAAACAGAAAATGTTCCAGTGCTTTCAAAAATTCCACTGTGTCCCTTAGTTTATTTGTAACATTTCTCTTTCCCAACTATTGTTGCAAAAAAAGTTTCTTTTGCAAAAGCAAAGTGGTGTTTTGAAAGTATGTGGACCTATGCTACCACTCAGGAAGTGTCTCAAGAAAGAGACCCACCAAGTACCCTGAAGCAAGGATCTCTGTAGGTTCCTTTCAGAAGCCCACGGGCCCTCCACAGTCTGTGCCACCTTCTTGGAATGCTAGCCTGGTGCACAGTGGCCTGTGGAAACTCTTGCATGTTCACAGTCTCCCCAAGTGACAAGGATGCCTTTGGGTATGTCTCCCTGATGCTGAAGACCCACCAACACTGGTCCCTTCACGATGAAATGCAAAAGTCTCAGATGGTGCCTCTGTCTGCCTAAGAACTGAAAGTAGCCTGGGGCCGACACCTCCTCCAAGAAGCCCTGTCATAACAGGCTGAAAGCACTGTGCTGCTGTCACACATGCACATACAGGATGCTCTCTGCAGTGAGTGCCTATCTTCTGGAGAACTCCAGGCAGAATCATTTCCACACACAGTAGGTACTCGGCAAATCTTCCTGGTGATACTCTGCACAGGCTCGAACCTGGGATGTTTCAATGTGTCACAACTCAAAATTTCTCTCTAAAACCTCTAAGACTGATTCTTAGCTCTCATTAAATATGAAGTCCAAACTTTCCTGCCTCAAATATACAGGTATTGACTTGTCCCTACTTACTGACCTTCTGAAGAGAAATTCTCTTATAGAAAGGCTGACCTACTAAGCACCGAGTACACGATTAGTCAAAGGTCATGCCCTGGCTGCATGACTCCCTTCCCTCATCTCCAGAACCCACATCAAAGGTCAGGGGGCATGGCCTGAAACTGCACACTCACTGTTGGGAGGCGGGGACAGGTAGATCCCTGGAGAGCTCTGGCTAGCCAGCCTCTCCTCAGCAAGGCCCAGGTCCCAGTGAGACTATGTCTCAAAATACAAGGTGATAGCCCCTGAAGAACCCAAGGCTGATCTCTGTTCTATACACCCATGCGTGTGCACGGGCGTGTGTGTGCGCGCACAYACACACAAACATGCACACGYGCACACACGCACACACACAAACACTCCCCACAGCCTGAGAAGAAGGGTGTCACCTTGCCAGTCCTCATGTCCCAAGCTTTGATCTCAGAGCTGAAGCCGCCACATAAAAAGACGTTGTGGTCTTTTGGATGAAATTTCAAGGTGGTGACTCTGAAGTCACTCTGACCACTAAACACTTGGGTTCCTGAAACACAGACAGACAAGAAGCAGTGAGAAAATATTCATATCACAAGTCTTTTAAAGAGGAAATGTTCACACAGCTGCTCACCAGGGCCCCTAGAAACACAAGAAGATGGCAGCTTGCTCCCATTTCCTGTCAGATCCACCAAGACCCAGAACTAATGCAGGCGGCTGATCCCAGAACTCTACCTCTCCCACATTCTGTGAGAGGGGTTTGTATTATCTCATTTAAACCATACACCAACTAGCCCCAACATGGCTGAGAACAGGCTCAGGGAGGTTCAGAGAGTTTCTCAGGCTACATAGGTAACACAGAAGATTGTTTACCCAGGAGTCTAAAATCTAAAACCGGAGTTGGTTGGCATTTATTCCAGGATCATCCTCCAATCCTTATAAAATTGAGACAGATTTATTACAGAGCGCAGCAGGTGTGAGCGACCTGACATGCTGGGCCACAAATGGCAGTGACCCGCACAGCAGCCCAGCCACAAAATGGACATCAGCTGTGGCTCACTGGGGTCTCACTGGCTCCACAGGACTTGAGACAGCCCTGGCCATTTTTCATATCATCATAGACAGTTGTCAAGTCCCTGTGCACACTGTAGTAACTATCTGGCACACACAGACACATATGGTGTGGAAAACAGCTGTCACTATGGTTTCCTAGAGGCAAGCAACAGAAGCTTCAGAAGTGTCCATCAGTCGGGACGGTTACAGACAGCACTCCCCCACTGCCCGGTATGACTTGTGCATCCTACAGCACTGGTGGAACTCTATCTGTCACACTTCATTTGCCTAAACCCGCACAAAGAAACCAGACTAGCTCTGAGAGGCACCGTACAGGGAAACACACGGGCTTGTCTCCTGATGTGTCGCTAGGGGCCAGGTTTACACACCASGGGCAGCACCTGCCAAAAACAAGGAGGAGGCTCCCCTCAGAGACGGCACAGGGGCTTCCTCGGCCAGAAGGGAAATCTCGGCTGTCTTGGGCTGCCAGGGCTCCTCCACTGAGGCAGGGCAGTGGCAGAGCAGAACACAGAAGCAGCGGACGGCCAACGAGCTGGGACGRTGGCTGTCAGGAAAATGCTTGCCGTACAAGCATGAGGGCCTGGGTTTGATCTCAAAGCCCACGTTAAAAGCTGGGCTTGGTGGTGCATGCTTGCAACTCCAGTACCGACGGGAGAGAAGTACAGCAGATCCTACGGCTTGCCTGCCAGACAGCTTCACCTAATCCCAGAGAGAGTGGCCCGTCTCATTGGCTTGCCTACCGGCTTCCATGTGCCTGTACACAGGCAGGCCCCTGCAAACATGGAGCTGGCATCAAAGACAGTGACGAAATGTCAGGACAGTGTGCTCTGCTTGCATCTAAGCCCTGGAAGGCTGTGTGTGTTCATTCTGGGAAGGAAGTACTCCCTGATGACTTCCTCTGTCTGCTGACCCCATACACCGAGTGAGAACTCGGCCAGCTCCAGCTTGTCCGGTAAGGAAATGAAACTCATCAATCATGGCTTATGAGAGTCACGGAGGGACAGATGCAATGGCCAGAGCCGCTGTCTTCAAGCCTGCCCATCCCCATCCAGGCCTCACTGTCGGGCAGTGGTTTGTAGATGTGTGACAAAATGCACCAGTGTGCCAGTAGAGCATCGACATGGGTTTTAAAGACTTCTTCAAAAGAGAAAATGTGTATTTGTGTGTGTGCTTGTTTGAGCGTATGCCGTGTGTGTGCATGTGTGTGTGTGCGTGTGTTTGTGTGTGCGTGTGTGTGCGCGCGCGCAGGAAGCAGCACAGGCCAGGAGAGGGAGTCAAGTCCCTGGCCGGCAGCTCTGTGGTTGCAGGCCTGACGGAGCTGGTCGTCTGAATGAACAGTATGTAGTCAACCACTGGGCACTCTCCAGTCCCGTTATCAGCACATCTTAAAAAACCAAAACTGGGATCTCACAGAGTGAAGCAAAATAAAACAACCAATTTTAAACATCTTATGCCATGTGTTAAGAGCACCAAGCAACTTTTTAAAACATTTTTTAATTAATGTCGGTGAATGTGCGTGTTCACACGGAGGTCAGGGGATAGCCCGTGGGTGTCGGGTCTATCCTTCAGCTATACGGGTCCCTGTTCCTCAGGCTTGGCAGCAGAGGCCTTTGCCTGCTGAGCTGAGCTGCGCTGCCAGCCCAAGGGCACGGCAACTTCCTTGAAAACATAAAAGCGCAACAGAACCAAATATGGCTTCTCTTATCTAAATGCAGATGCCGTCCTGTGATCCAGGGCTTRAAAGCCATTCGACTGTAGTTTCTATTTACTCAAAGAACACAGAGGCTGACAGAGTCTCTTCGCAGGGATGAAGGCTACTGTCCACTGTCCAATGGCACAAAGGACTTAGAACCCATTTTCTCTAGCAAATAGGAGCCCCCGCACCTAACCAGAAGGTGTTATTACTATATTTCTGTGTTTCCAACAACTCGGTTTAAAGGCAAATGATATACTCATTTAAATGATTTTAAACCAGACTGGAAAACCACTGATCCACAGGTCGARCTCCGGACAATAGTTAGTTGCTTTGGTTTTGTTGGGTTCTTTTCTTTTGGTGCTAGGAATGGAACTCGGGGCCACAAATATGCTAATGAGCAAGCTACCACTGAGCTAAACTCCCCACCCCCAAAGTACAGCCTTTAATAAATGGCATTTAAAATACTTAAATCATTTTTAGCAACACCAAAAATAAATAAACAAACAAACAAACCCGCTTTCAGGCAGTGGGTACAGCTCTATGGCAGAGGTGTGCTCACTATGCCCAAGGAGCTGGGCTCAAATGCCAGCATGGGGAGAGGTGTGGGGGAGGGGGGAGAGAGAGAGAGAGAGAGAGAGAGAGAGAGAGAGAGAAGAGGGATAGAGGGAGGAAGGAAAACAGACAGACAGACAGAAAAGACTGTTTCAAAACATCCTCTCTAGAGTGAAAAATAATAATTATTAATTTTAAATTTGGGGGATGACAGGGAGATAGAAATGTGGGGTTCCCTTGGGGCTCACTGGCCAGCCAGGCTGGCTGAATCAGTGAGCCTCAGGCTAACACAGAACGAATGCTTGAGAGGAGGGCTCAACTTTTGTCATTCAYTGTTCCTTTTCATCCAAGATATCTTCATGAGACCTCAAGTATATAGGTTTATACAGCAGGTACAAAGACCAAATATTTGCTCACAGTAATCCTTAAAAATTATTTTAAAACAATTCTTTGGTATACATATAATTTTACTAAATATTAGAGNTTTTTTTTTAATGAATCTGATTTTAAGAGTAATTTTAAAGTCAAACACTCTAACACAATACAACCCAAGGATTCCTAACTTTATATCTACATGCTGAGGGATATAAAGTACTAAAAGTCCTCAGTTCCACGAATGGAGCTGCTACTTTTTTGCAGGAGCATAAACCTTTTTGCACCTAGGGTTAGCACCACATGGTACCCCCAGCTCGGGCACACACACAGCCTCGTGCCGGAGCTGGGGCGCTTGGGTGGGTCTCGACGGCATTACCGCTGCSCAGGTGTGGTGCACGAGGCCCACGATGTGTGCCCAGACTGAGGCTGCAAGGAATCTGCGAGACACAGCGTGGCCAAGCGCTGCAAGAAACATCTTGGATCCATTATGTATTTGAGCTTGAATTAATTTTTGGTCACTGCACACTTGGAAACCCTTAACAGCTGCTGAATGTTTTGCAACCCCACACTTAGTTACACGACCCTGTTGAGCTGTGATCACAGATTTAGAAGCTAGGCTGTAGAGAAAGGAAGACAGCCTTTTGAACCTGCAGCTCTATTTTTGTTTTGTGTTATGCTGTTGCTCAGGGACCCCGGCAGACTGTGGGTGCCTTGTCAGGTCACTGTCCCTCAGACAAGCACAGTGAGCTAACCTAACTGGGATGTCCTTTCTCTCCAGTTTACTCTTATTTTTTTCACAAGCCAAGCTTTTCTCCCCGCCCCTTTTTGTGAGTGTATGTTTGCACATGCAGAGTATGGAGGCCAAAGGCAGATAGATGCTCAGTGTCTTCCTGACTTACYTTTTGAGAACCTGGAGCTCATCAGTTAGGCGAGGCTGGCTAGCCAGCAAGTCCAGGCACTTGCCTGTCTCCGCCTCCTCAGGGCTGGTATAAAGGCAGGGGCTGCCTCCCCTGGCTTTTACAAGAGTGCAGGGATCCCAAGTCAGCTCCTCCCTCACGCTTGAGAGACAGGTGCTCTACCCACCGTGCCACGTCTCCAGAAACTCTCCCATACCCCTCAGACACCCAGCAGACAGACAGGTAGCAAATGACCCAATGAAGAAAACAGGGAGAGAGTGAGCCTCTTCCCTTCTGCACCCCAGATCTGGAACTTACTGCCCACCCTCAGACCCAAAGCAAAGGGACACTCTCCCTGTGGGGAGCAGATGCTTTCCTGGGTCCTAGGAGCACAGTGTAGGACCAGCCATGTTCTTCATTTCGAAATGGCAACAGGATGCTTGCTAAAAGGTGGTGCCACACCTTGCTGAAGACAGAGAAGGAGGGGGTAAGGCTGGGCTGCTGGAAGGTGATGATTGAAGGTTTCCTGCTAAAAAGAAAAAAACGAAAAACATTTCCCTCAACTCCTAAAGATGCTGAAAATCTGTCTGAAAGGCTAAAATTTTCCACTTAGGAAAAGGCTGTCAAGTGCGTTTCCTACTTCTAAGAGCTGGGACTTTGCTACCTTCTGTGTTAAAGGAGCCCAAAGCTAAAAGACTCCTAATAAGCTAACAGGTGCCTAATGGGAACCGCTAGAGAAAAACAGTCTGCTCGAGGCTTCAGTTCAGAGATCGGCATCACAGCATCCCCGTCACCTGGCTGGAGGCCGGAGACAGGGTGACAGGCAAGCTGAGCCCAGTGAGACCCGTGCCCTGGACCGGCCCTTCGCTGGTCCTCACTGCTGTCTCTGCAGTCAGGAGGCCTGCATGTTAAGTGCCATGTAAAGTGCTCTGGAGGACGCAGCCAAAGAGAGCCATTAGTGTCTGAACAATGARACCCCGACTCACTGAATTCATCTGTGGTTAAATTAGAAGCTAAAGCAAGGACGCTGAGCTCTCACAGTGGGAACCTGTAGAGACCAATGGCAGCAGAGCTTCCCCTGGGGCCTGGGGGATACGGCCGGCCTGGGCTGGCTTCTGCTTTTGCCAAGGAGACTTGCAGAAAGCCTGGGAGATAAGTCAGCGAGGAGAGGCTTAGCCAAGAGCGCGAGCTGCTCTTGAGGTGAAGGTCTTTCTCCTGGAATCTCCCAAATGGGGGCCTGTCCATCRGTTCCCCCCGGGTGGTGCTTCTTCAGCACGTGGGCTAGCTGTAACAGACCTTTCACCTTGGGACTATCTTGCTTGTCTGCTTGTTATAGGAAATTCTGTTTATTCACTGCAGGCTTATAGGAAATTGAGCTTTAAAATATGTAATCCATTGGCACTTGGCTGTATTGATCTGGTTATAATGAGCTCAACCAGTATAAAAACTGTTTGGATCTTCTTGGAGTTAAGAAAAATTACTTCTTTTCCTTTTTGGATCAATAATGATACAAATTGAAAATATGTTTCTGGGCTTGGGGTGGGGGTGTCAGCAGAATACTTGCTCATGAGTCTGAGGCCCCAAGTTCAGTGCACGGCCCTAGAATAAACCATGCTTTAAAGCAGAGCCATGGCTGGAGGACTCCACAGAGCCCGAGTGCTTACTCTCCAGATGTTACTACTTCCCTAGCTTCTCCTCAGTAGCACTGAGGGGCTGGGTGACCCTAGACAGGCAACTGCTTGGAGCTGGGCCTCTTCCTTTCTTGGAGAGAGGTCAGAAGTCAGGCTTCCCTGAGGCAGCCCCTCATGTAGCTGGGTTAGCATCATCTACTCTGTGGTTACAGTGGGAAGGGGAACCATCCTGTACAATACGCCTGTCCCACGGGTCTATCTGGATCCTGCACATGTCACATGACGATCCTGGGTAATGGCAGGAATGAATCTGCATCTCAGAGCTGAGGAAAGGGAGTCTGGTGGGGGAGGACATCTGGCCCTACGGCCAGCCACACAGACACGGACTGGCTCGTCTGACCCCAAAGTCCCTCTGTCTGCCTACCGCCTCCAGACCCGCCAGCAACTCGTGACCTTTCCTCCTCCGTGGCTCTTTGTTCCTCACCACAGACTCACGAACGTGTAGGGAAATGTTGACAGGGAAGAGCTTGTGCTGTTGGCCCGTGGTAATTGAGCCTGTGTTCCCAGGCAGCAGGCATATGACTCATTCCGCTAAAATCAATATCGTTACACCATCCTCTGGGAAGTATTCAGCCAGCTGTAAATTTAACCATCCTGACTCAAAGTTAACGAGAAAAGAAGCTTGCTAACTTTCAAATCACCCTCTGTGTATCAGGAACAGGGGCCATGTTGGCATGTGGGCAGAGGCCAGGTAGGATGCAGGCTGAGGGCCAGGTAGGCCTCGTCTGCATGCCCACGGGCGTGGCTCTGGGCTCAGCAGCAGTGCTCGGAGCCGGACATCCTTATTGCAAAGCCATGCTCAAAACTACCCTTCAGGGGTGGGTGTGAGAGTAGACACAGCAAAAGTAGGAACAAGCCCTGGACCAGGCAGACAGCAGGGCCGCATGGACGGTGCTGTAGGAACAAGCCCTGGACCAGACAGACAGTAGGGCCGCATGGACGGTGGTGTAGGAACAAGCCCTGGACCAGACAGACAGCAGGGCCGCATGGACGGTGGTGTAGGAACAAGCCCTGGACCAGGCAGACAGTAGGGCCGCATGGACGGTGGTGTAGGAACAAGCCCTGGACCAGGC
>BDUI01000401.1:128232-139772 GCA_002335545.1 Apodemus speciosus | reverse complement strand
CTTTCTCTCTTTCCGGGGAGGGGTCACAAGAGTGGGGAACAGACCTAGGAGGACTGGGAAGTGAGTGTAATGGGGTGCATTAATCAATAAAAATATTATGTTGGAAAATAAAAAATAAAATAAAAACAATTTTGTAGCTAAGTGTAGTGAGGTATATCTGCAATCCTAGTATTCTGGGCTGAGTATAGGGTCCAGACTCAGAAGCTGAGGCAGAAGGATCTCCAGTTCAAGGCCAACCTGAGCGGTCCAGTAAAAGACCCTGTCTCATTTTGTACATTTAGCCCTTATTTGTAAATATTATTTYTCTCTAAGAATGTTCATTTCCTGTGTATTAGGAGCCTCAGGGTGCCCCGGGCCCGCTGACACCTGAGTGTGCTCACTCTGCATTGTGCTTTGAGTAGGTTCTGTTGCTTTCCTCAAGTCTCTAAACATTTATGTCCACAGTTTCTAATCTACTAATCTCATGCTATATTTTTGTTTATACTATTCCGCATTTGTTTGTTTGTTTACTATTAACCTCAGCACCTGTGGAGGACAGAGGACAACCGGTAGGAGCTGTCCACCATGTGGGTTTCACACCAAACCCAGGCTGAGAAGCACCTTCCCCACTACGTCATCATGTGGGTCCTGGCTGCTGTCACCCACATCTCTTCGTTTGACATGGCGTACCTTTCCTCTGGCACGGTGGGGTATGTTACTGTGCGTGGCCTGCTGACTGTGCCACCCCTCGCGGCCTCTCCTGTGCTGGCCCTCTGCACAGCTGCCCTCTGGTTTGGGGCTCGGGCTTTCCTACCTCGAGCGCTCTGGAATCCTTGTTTGGATGCTGGACAGAGTTACTTTGTGGATGTTTCCCATTTCCATATCCTATAAAGATCTCTGTAGTTTCTTCTAGAACACAGTTACATACATGGAGGCTGCAGGCCTGTGACAGCAACTCTTCTCTTAGTCCACTACTCCCCAATCCCTGGCCAGCAGCTGACTCCCATTCCCACCTCAGCCACTCAGGGACATCACAGGACCGTGGTTTCTCCGCTTTTGCTAACCTGGAAACTCCCCAAACCAATAACAGACACAATTGAGCACATGCCTCATTTTGATACAGTCACCTGCACTGCCCGCCGTGTTCCGTATCTGAAAGCCACTGCATGGACATCTTGCCCAGCTTCTTGCTTGCTTTAGACTGGGGCTGTAGCCTGGCCTCTAGTCCTCCTCATGAACTGGAAGCATTGGGCTCCACAAGACACCTAGAAACGCAGGATGGCTCAGCAGGTCCAGGTGCTTGCTGCCAAGCCTCAAGACCAAAGTTTGATCCCCAGAACCCACAGAGTAGAAAGAACTGACTCCCTCTAGTTGTCCCGATCTCCACATGAACAACACACCGTGAGTGTGCATGTACACACACACACACACACACACACACACACACACACACACTAAATGACATTTCAAAAAAGTTTTGAGGTACTTAGAAACCATTGCCAACTCTCCTCGGCTCTCCCTGTTGCTTGGTGAGTCATTACTCGTTACCAGCATAACCSGCTGGGACCAGAAGTCCTTTGGTCTGTGCCGACCTCCAGGAAGCAGACTTGAATCTCAGAAGCTCACGAAGCCTGACTTCTCGTGTACAACACTCCATGAGTATCAGTCACGGGAGTCCACACGATTGATCATTCTGGCTGTCCAGTTCCCACGACCATTTGAAGAAGGGTGTTTGGTCTCCAGCTGTGATTGTGGATTTGCTGACTCTCATTCTGTGAAAACCCTTCTCAAGTAYTCAGATGTCCTGCTGGCTGGTGAACTCGCACACCTGACTGCTACCTTCTCGATAATCTACTCATTCCCCCTGCACGCCTGTCTCTTCTCCAGTGACACCATTCGCCTGCTCGTCTCTGCCTGGTCAGCCTTCCCCCGCCTTCACACGCACTGTCTCGATGCTGCTTTTTATTGTCTGTTTACCTTTACCCTAGTTGTTCCTTTCCTGACAAAACCATACCACTTCTCAACAGCACGTAATTTGTTCTTTTTTAAATGCATTTTAAAAAGATTTTTAAAAACCCTTTATGGGTGTTTTGCCTACATGTATGTTTGTACAACACAGAAGCCAGGAGAGCATGTGAGATTGGAGCTGGAGTTATAGGCGGGTGTGGGCTGCCATGTGGGTGCTGGGAATTAACCCCAGGTCCTCTTCAAGAGCAGCCAGTGCTCTTGACCACTGAGCCATCCCTGGTCTAACTTTTTAATCCATTCTGACAATCTCTTTTCATTGTCGCATTTACTTCATTTAATGAGGTTGTTGATGGAATCAGATTTTTATTTGCTATATGTTTTCCTTTTACCTCTCTCTTTATTCTTCATTCTCCTTTATTGCCTTTTTAAACATAACTGAATAGTTGTGTGATTCCATTTTCCTTGGCTTCTGGCCTTTTAGCTATCTCTTTACATTATCTCTTCGGTGGTTGCTCTGGGGGTTCTGATATACATCCTTAATGTCTCGTTGCCTTCTTGCAAATGAGGCTGTCCCAGCCCCACACACAGCATGGAACTATAAACGTGCTTCTACCAAGGCCACACTTCACCCCGGAGCATCATGGGCTGCATTTATGTGTGTCATAAACCACACAATGCAGCATCCTCTGCCTTCAACATTATGTGTGTTTTTAATTTAAGATGAAATAGTCTTTCAGACCCTGACATGCATATTTCCGCTCCTGTGTCCTCCAGTCCTCGCTGCATCCTAGCTGATGTTACCCGTTGAAGCCTGAAAACCTTCTAACAAACACCACAGTGCATCACGTCAAAGTCTTCGTTTACTCAGAACACACACGTTGCACCTTCATGAAAGGACACTGACCTCTCACAGCTGGGCCGGGCCGGGCTGGGGTCCAGATGGCACTTTGGAGGCGCTGCCCTGCAGTCTCTGGGTGACAGTCATTTTTCTCCGGCTAAGCTCGTGGTTTTCACTTTAACCTCCTGCTCGGGGTTTGCATCGCATGCTTTTCTTGCCAGTCTGTATGTGGACCTGAGGGATTTCCTGGGGCTTCACACTTGGCCTCGTTCCCCCGTCTTCTGAGACCTCCAGCACTCCTGTAACAGGTCTTGGCCCCCCCCCCCGTCCCCCACCCCCAGGCACGCGCTCTGCGGAGCTCCAGTTCCCGCTAGCTCTCTGGCTGCACGGGCTGCACTCTGCTGTGTGGCCAAGGGGCCAGCCTGGACCTCACACGCTGGCTCGGTGCTGGCGCTTGGACTTGCTTACTTGACCTTCGGCTTCTGCGAGGGGGCTTCCCGTGTTTACCCACGGGGTGTTGTCCTCTATACCCCAGAGCACATCTGCGATGGCTACTTGAAAATCCTTGCCGGCTAATTTCAGTATCTGGGCCATCATGGAGCTCACACTGCTTTCCTGCTGTCTCCGGCTTTTCCTGWTAGTTTGGGGTAGGGTATTAGACTCTACCAAATGYCTGCGGTAGTAATTCCGGTTCTGTTGTGTCCCACTGAAGAGTATTAATTTAGAAGGGAAACAGGTCACCCCCTCAGCAGCACTCGCTCTCAGACGCCGCCCCGCGCCCCTGCCCTACAGATGGCGGGCCTTCCTGTTCAGCTTGTTCACGGTAACTGGGCCGAAGGACATCAAGTGTGGGGCTCTAGCTCCCTCCCTCCTTTGGGGACATTTGCTGGGTCATCCCCACTCTGTCCTCCASTGTCTCTGCACTGGGCCTGCTCACGGGTGAAAGCAGAGCAAGGCAGGAAACCAGGTCATCCCCCGTCTACTTCCGCCTGCTCTTTGTGACCTTGCAGTACGTTCAGGTGACATCACTGTGGCAGAGTTGACAGTGACTAGCAATGAGAGGGACAGTCCAGCTAGTACCTGCTTCACTACCCAAGGCCATCCTGAGCTGTCAGTTTTAAGCTTCCATTTTCCAACATGGAGTGTGCTGGGGTTCAGTCAACACCTCCCCCATTTCACTGGCCCTCACACCTGTTCCACACATACACCAGGATTGCAATTCTTTTTCTTTCTTTCTTTTTTTGCCCCCCGAGACAGGGTTTCTCTGTGTAGCCCTGGCTATCCCAGAACTCACTCTGTAGACCAGGCTGGCCTTGAACTCAGAAATCCRCCTGCCTCTGCSTCCCAAGTGCTGGGATTACAGGCGTGCGCCACCACCACCAGGCAGGACTGCAATTCTTAAAGTAAACATCTTCTCCATACCCTAAAACTATTTAGGACAGTGGGGAGTAGAGGTATTATTTTCTGGGGTGTGTCCTTACACCACAGATTGCATGAAGGCACACTGGAATGCACAAACTATTACCACCCACTACAGGCACGCGAGTGGGACGGGACCGCAGTGGAGTCTGTCTCCTCTGCTACATAAATGGGGACACTGAGGCACATCCTCTCCTTATTCTTGTACGGCTTGGGAAGGCTGCAGGGCTTCTAGCTTACTTGGGCAGTCTCACTGGAGCTCCTAAGGGCAGGGTACCCAGCTAGGGTCAGGGTCTTACACTTGCTCACTCAGAAGTGAAGAGAAGTGGCTTCTTACACCACCTGCCCCACTTCCCACCATGCAAGGTCTCCCAGAGTAAGGGCTGAGGGGGACTGGACCAGAATCTCTAAGCACACGGGCATCACAGAGCAGTCGCGGAGACTGCCAACCCTTACTCTCTTTACTCAGCGCCACCAGAGCAGAGGACAGAGTTTTCAATGTCAACAGCAGATGTAAAAGGGCAGAGACGAGAGAAACAAATGGATTAATACCAGGACATCAGTGAGTACTCAAGAGGTGCCTATGGGGAGATCACAGGGCACCTGCTTCAGAGTGCCCTGTAGGTCCCTAGCAGGTGACAGTTGAAGGCAGTTAGTCTTGGGAGGAACTAGTCCTCTTTCCTAAAGCTCTGCACCCTGAACCTTCTTCTAAAGGAGGGACAAACCTATCGCCTTGCTTCCCACCTCCCAGTGACGATAATGTCTCGGGCAGGTATACATTGACTGTCTTTAAGGACTTCACTAGAATCGACCAGGTCCTTACCAAAGCCTAGCGGGGAGGAAATCTCCTCCTCCTTGCCCAGAGCCAAAAACGTCCAGGAGATGAAAACAGTGTTGACTGCACACAATTGTAAATGTGTTAAATATCACAGGATTCTACACACACACACACACACACACANAGAGAGAGAGAGAGAGAGAGAGAGAGAGAGAGAGAGAGAGAGAGAGAGATATGCCTGCGGAGTACACATTTGTAATTCTGGCAGTAAGGGGCTGAGAACTAAGTTCAAAGCAGTCCAGTCTATACAGGAAGATAATGTATAAACAAAGTTATAATCGGAAATATTTTATTTTCCTGTAACTACAGATTGTGAACTGCAACAGTATGCAGGTGTGTGCCTTCACCCACAGTCTGTGGCCCACAGCAAGCAGAGAAGTCTTGAGCTAAAGCCATGCCATCTCCCCTGATGAGAACTCTCAAGAGGTTCTCCTCATAGGCCAAAAGCCCTGCCAGGTGCCTTGACATCCATCCCTCATGCGCACCCAGCCCCACCTCCCACGACCGACCTCCACAGCAGGCCGCCTTCTCCAGCCTTCTTGCCCTTCCCTTGAGGTACATCTCTTCTGCTCTGCTGCAATCCCAGTTCCTTCCTTACTTACTTGTTCCTCCAGAAAATCCTCCTGTTGTCCCCAGGCCAGGTGAAGACACAACAGATGTTCCCCTGGCACCTTAGGCTCTCCCAGGCTGAGGCAAGCGCCTCCTGCCAGCACGCCCTCCACTCCTCCCTTGCACGGCTTCTCCACTGGTCATCTGAAATGTTCTCTCATTATGACCCTCATGGTACCCACAGACTGTGGTCTAGACTCCCACGCTCCACACTTCCAGGTGCCTACCTGGCCAACACAGTCCATGTGACCCCTCTTACCCTCTGACATGGCTGTGACTGGGTCACTTTATAGATGATGAGGCAGACACTCCAAGTGCGAGGCACCTGTCCAGGTTATACAATGAGCTTGGAGCAGGCCGGGGCACGTGGGCAAAGTACCCATGCTTCTGGGGGGTGGGGGGAGTGTGACCCTCACACTCAGACACAGGCAAGAACTCTGAACAGAACCAAGCAACAGTTCCCACTTGGCAGGCTTCTGACTGCTGTTCATTCCTGGGACCCCACTGAATGCGAAATTGCCGCCCCTGCTTCCACTGCTTAACGGCTTCTAGTATTCATAAAACCCCATTTTCAAAGGTGTTGTTCCCCATCAGTCCCAGAATCAGAGAGCACAGATATGGCGGGGGCCCTGAACCTGACCATTTTCTCCTGGTGCCAACAGCTACATGCACACAGCAAGAAGATGTAATGGCCTGATTTGGCATGGTGGGAAGGAGCAAATTGCTTGAGTCTGTGAAATACATTACCTCAATCTCACAAATGGTTTCTGAAAATCATTAGGCTGCAGAAAAGACCTCTGCAAACCCTGCTTCTGCTGCCTTCCGCAACTGCTCAGTGCCACCCAGGCACCGCCTCAGGCACCGCCAAATTCAGAGCACTTCTGCCTGGAAGTAGCAGGCTGGGCCCTAGCCTGGGGTTACTCCCAGTCTAGGCCCTCGTGAAAGGCAAGCAGGATGCCGCGGGCTCCCCAGTAGCAGTAAGTCGGACATGAGATCTGCAGACTTGAAGAAAAGCTCTCTTCCTATTTGGGACCTCCACCACTCACATGTGCTATACACCCCAATCCCCCCCTCTTTTTTATTCTATTCAAAAAGATAAATAGTATGTACGCACACACACACACACACACACACACCCACACACACACACATGTGTTAATCCACATGCCACTATCCACACACACACACACACACACACACACACACACACACACGTCATACACTTGACCTGTCCTTGTACCATGGCCACGCACCTCCTCTGCACTGTGGCAGGGTCACAGGCCTCTCACCCATCCTTGAAACAGTTTCTAAGTCCAACGGCACAGTTGAGAACTAGCTGAATGTCTTCCAGCTCACCTAAGGCACAGCTGGACCAAGCTCCTTTCCAGACGGGGTTCCTTCGGGATGAGCATGTACTGGATCCTCACAAATGGTTCTATGTACACATCAGCTGGAGTTCCCAAGATGTGAAAGAGGACCGAGTTCATTGGTATACTTATGTGGCCTCAGTGAACACATTTATTTTTCCCATAAAAGTTCAGCAACTGACCCAAAGTATGGTGGTAGGGCAGGTGACATGTCCAGGGCATCTACGTCCATGGGTTTCTGTGGTCTTGCTGCCTGTAGCTGTCAGAAGCATCACAACTGGAGTGTAATGGGTAAGGCCCCTGGGCTATGGCAGTGTGAGGTGGCAGAGGTGAAGGCGTGGTGAGGGCAACCCCTGTGCCAACGGAAGCCCTGCTGTCATTGACTGTTAGCCAAAGCTTTCAGGTACGGTGCATGACTTCTGATTTTTAATTTCTTGGTGTTTATTTTGCATGTATGCATGTGTACACATATGGACATGTCACAGCACACGTGTCAGAGGACAGCTTGCAGGACTAGGTTCTCTCCTTCCATTACATGCTTCAGGGCTGAGCTTGCTTCATTGAGCTTCGCAGCAAGCTCCTCTACCTCCATCTTGCTGGCCCCCAGGAGTTTTAGAAACAGGAAACAGCCCTGTTAAACACTCCAGTTGCTGGGGAGTTTTTAAGCTGCTGTTTTGAATAAATCACCAGCAGGGCCATCGCTTACCAGTTGTAGTAACTAATTAACCAGTACAGATTTTTGTCACCACCACTGACCACAGCTGTCTCTTCTGAACATCCTCAGGACCCTAGGAACGAGGGCTCATAGTGCCCACTGGCTTCTCCTGCAGATCCTGATGACCTCGCAGCTTCCCTATTCCCACTCTACAGGAACAGAGGCAGGACAGGAGACCTTATTAGCTAACGGAAGGCGTTAGCTGTACTGAGAACCTTCTTATCATTTTACCGAGATGGCCAACTTAAAACCCCTCCCTAACCTTGGTCTCATCCAGGCCTACCCCACTGCCCACAGAGGGGCAGTGCTAAGCCAGGACCATGGGGTTACGAACCCAGCAGCAATAACCTTCTACAGGGGAAGGTAGCTTTGCCAGAATGCTAATATTCAATTAAGTCTTCAGTTTGCCTTCCCCTTGGAACCTTACCCTGCCTCAAAAAAAAAAAAAAAAAAAAAGGTAAACATAAAAGGCTGGGACATATTGCTTATTGCTTGGTATGTTTATAGCATGCACAAGATTCTAGGTTCAAATCTTAGTATGGTGCGTGTGTGTGCATTAAAGTTAGCACTCTCAAAGCCACTGTGTATACATTATGACGGAATGACAAAGCTGAGTCCCCGAGGCAGGATCTGGCTAGCACCCTGAAGGAGTTCCATAGCATTCCTCTTGTAGTAAACATGCGAATCTGGCATAAAACAGTCTAAGTTGCTTTACTCTGTGCCTATTTGCATGACTTTTAATGGCAAACAGTAATAAAGTGTAACTGAATCCTCTAATCCTAAATGTGTCAGACTTTGCTGCAGAGAAATGCATTGATAATAGACTGCACAGTTCCGTAGGAGGAATTGTAGGGCAGAACTTGCAGACTGCTAGAAGACATGAACAGACCCTGGGGGCGGGGGGGGGGGTACACAGGAGGACAGCAAAGAGGACACTGAGGCTTTACTCTCAGAGTACCTCAGGTCTACAGCCTGCCCTGAGCCTGTGACCCATGAGGTCTGGTAAATGGCTGTAACTCGGACCCTCCATCCCCACAGCCGAGGTTATCTGTTCCCAGGGCCATGGAGGCCCTGAACGTATTAAAGCAGTGACAGCAAAAGCAACACAGAAGCCACAATTAGCTCTTGGCTCTTTCCCAGCCTTCCTCCTGCTGCCAAAATCTGTGTTGGTACACACAGGGCTGTGGGCTGAAAAATCATGCCAGGGAGGGGGATGGGGTGGTTCTGCTTCCTGTAAAGATGGCCCTTCAGTGAGGCCACCAGCAAGCAAGAGGGAGTGGAGAGCCAACACCGAAGCCCACACAAGCTGGTGTAGGCTCTCCTTTGCTAGGTGTGGCAGATTGCAAGAAAGGTGGCTACTTGTCCCTGGGTCTAGCCTGGGGTGGGAGGCCATGTACTTTTACCAATATTTAAAAGACATCTGTGGTGTCCTTCCCTGGGGCAGCTCTCCTGAAGAGTTCACCACAGGCACATCCTCAAGCCCACCAGCAGGGAAAGACTAGGCACCACCCCTGTCCACTGTGAGACCCCGAAGGCGCTCTTCCCCTGTGTCCAAAACTTAGTGAGACACTGGTGTGCCTCTCAGGCAGCCCAGCTAGAAGTGGAGGCAAGGTGTCTTCTTCCAGGGAACAATACCTTTGTGGCAGCCAGAGACTGAAGGAGCCATGGACAGGCAGACCCAGCCCTGCACTTGCTCTGGGGGTTCCTGGGACTCGCTGCCAGGCCCGGGGAAGTAGCACGCTTCTGAGGGGCCAGCAGGTGAGCTTGTGTACAAAGAGCTTCRCCCCAGTGTGGTTGCTACTACTCAGGMGCCATTCAGTCAGCAAATATTCCTCACGCCTTCCAAAGCCGCTAGCTTCACCTCAGCCTGCAGCACTCCCAATTAATGAGAGAACAAATTAAACTGTCATTACTTTGGTTTAATTCTGTAATTAAAGAACTTCAAGAGGCGACAGGCTCTAAATAATGCATGCTTTTGTCAGAGGAATGTGGAGTTCTGGGCAAGGGAAAATAAATAAATAAATAAATAAATAAATAAATAAATAAATAAATAAATAAATAAATAAATCAGGGGGAGCTTTAGGGAAAGGAGAAGCGGCGCTGTGCAAGCAGAGCTGTACATCCCTAAACACTGGAGGGGACAACCTGGCCACAGCTGAAGGACTCAATTTGTTTTTGAATTAAGGCTTCAGCTATGGAAGGCAGGGGACGAGTGCAACCCCTCCCTTCCTCGCATCTGCCATAAACAGGAACAGCGTCCTGAGTAATTCAATCGGTGGCTTTTCCAGTTGACGAGGCAAAGCACAGCAGTCATTCTGACATCTGCTGCTTGTGACTCTCCTTTTTATGTCAGTTCAGGGGAGAGAGAAAGAAAGAAATGGAACGCATGTGGCACGTAAATTTTTTTAAATGTGTGTCCCTCATCCAGCAGACCACGCAGCTGCCACACGCTACAAACCTAATGAGGTTGTTCCATGCAGCTGGGGACAGAGGCAGGGTTGGGGCTGGCTGCATGGGATTCAGACCCAGCTTGGAGGACCCTGCCTCAGGGAAGATGATGCTCTACTGAGCAGACCCAGCCCCCCTCGGTGGGACCAGGACTCGAGAGGACAGGCCGCAGGCTGGCAGGCCTGGTACACAGTGCGAGAGGCCTGAATTAGGAGCCGGCACCAAAGCTTGCAACTTCAAATTAAATAAGTTACTGGGATGTTTTCTTCTTGTCAAGCGTTAATGTTTTCATAAAGCCCATACACAATATGATTGCTGTGTCCTGATTCTCTGAATCACACAGAGAAATGGTATTCAGACACAGGCTCTGTTTATGTTTCTATTGGCCACAGAACCCAAAGGATGAAACATTATTAAATGGGGCTTTTTTCTCTCCTGTACTATCTCAAAGTTCCAAGAACAGCTTGGAGGTTTCCCTGAAAAGGCTGGCAATGTACTTAGTACACAGAATAGCGGCTGCTTTACAAACTGCACACTCTTATCTGATTACTGCCCCGCCACATCCTGCCAGCCACGGGATTAAGAAGCAAAAAAAATTAGGCTGACGGGAAAGGTTCTGAGCAACAGGTAGAAGGCAGGAATTGATCTGGCTTCAAGACCATTGTCAGGGCAGCAGAGGTGGGTCATCTATGAGGTTGTCCAGCACATGAAGCTATAGGGACATCAACTCTCACAGTACTGAAAGTTTTTTTTTTATTTACATTGCTAATTGTGGTAATTTTCCCTTACTAGCCTAGGCACCCCGGCCTCTGGTTCAGTCACCTACCCAGTACCTGTTAGACGGCTGGGCATTCAGTAAACGCTTACTGAATGCCAGCTTTCAGGTTGAGTGAATGGAGTATTGGACTCCTGTCCACAGAGCAGCACTGTGAGGAGCTCACAGGCACCTGGCGGGACATCGGGACTCAAGGGCCCAATTGTCAAGGGGAAGCTCAGGCTGCACAACAAAGGAATTTCCTCATCTTCACTCTGAACAAGCAACAGGAAGCCAAGGAGCATCAGTGCTGCCGGCTCACTCTGTGGTACCTTTGGTGGCAGGCTAGGAAGGAAACCATGCGCACACACTTCTTCAGGGGACCCCAGCCTTCCCACAGGGCAGAGCCCTGCACCCATACCTCATACCATACTTTCCACCCTTGCAGAAAGGTTCAGCTAAGACACTGCCTGGGGAGCCGGGCAGTGGTGGCACACCTATAATCCCAGCACTTGGGAAGCAGAGGCAGGCAGATTTCTGAGTTCGAGGCCAGCCTGGTCTACAGAGTGAGTTCCAGGACAGCCGGGGCTACACAGAGAAACCCT
>BDUI01000401.1:60794-76714 GCA_002335545.1 Apodemus speciosus | reverse complement strand
GACCCAAGCCAAGGGTCCTGCCTATGTCACATCCCTGCTCATCTATCAGAAACGCCCCTCACACTTGGCACCACAAGTTCCCACAGAGCGACTGCCATATCTTTATGCCCCAAGGCCCTGACTAGCAAAACTGAATGTCAGAGCCTGCTGAAGCACCAGTGTGTGAAGCTTTGGTCCCTGATCTTTAAAATAAAAAGCCTGGCTTCAGGAAGAGCCTCTTTATCCAAAGCAGAGAGAATGCACCACAGCTCTCAGGGTATCTATGGTCCGAAAGTTTTCTYTGATTTGTATGCAGTATGCAGGCACCAGCAGCAGCTGCCTTGGGAGCGCACCAGCTTCCACCAGGAGCACACCGAAGAAGAAAGCAGCCGAGCCTAAAACCTGCCCCTGTTCCAACTGCAGCCCAGTCCCCACTGCCCTGARAGCCAACTTCAACCATCTCACCAAGCCCCTCCCAGATCCCCTGACCTGAGCCATAGCCGTGGAGGGGCTGAGTTAAGACCGGCTCTCTACAAACTCTGAGGGGATGAACCTGAGGGTAAAGGGAGMGGGAGGTACTGTTGATGGCAAAGGACAACCACCCTGAAAAATGTACACACGTAAGTAAGAATCTGGAAATCTCTCAGAAATGTTAAGGCACATGCAAACCAATGGCTGAGCACAGCATATATGAATGCCATCAGATGATCTTTCAGAAACCCCCTGGTTACTACTAAGATGTTAACTACAGGCTCGATGAAGCATCCATCCTCCCCAGGAAACATTGACTCTGTGTCTCAGATCACCTCCCCCGCCCCATTCTCCACCATTACCTCATGCAGGCCAAGGCTGGAGGTTGACTGAGCTGGTGCACCCACCCCGCCCCACACCTCTCCTCCCAAAGAACCATGCCCCTTCTTTCTCTATCCACATAGATAGAGTGTCCCTCATTCTCATTCCTTCACAGCACTTGGAAGGTGGGGAGCCTCGATGAGCCAGGTGAACCGGGCACAGCTCTAAGGTGGCCCCCCRAGGGGATCCGTCAAGGATGGGCTCCAGCTGTGGCCCTGGGCGGGTGTGAACCCCTGTGAGGAGTGGGGGCTTTTACTCCTACAGTGCACTCCTCTCTTAGACCCAGACCTGCACCAGCTTAAGTCAGTTTCTTCCGTGGTGAGACGTGTTCAGATCCGCACATAGCAGAAGCTCAGGGCAGCACGGCTACAGCAACTGCTCTTCCTCCTCTTTCCAAGTGTCGAACTCACACCTCAGAGTGTGCGAGAACAGAAAGTACGCCATCCTTGTGGTCCTTCAGCAAGCCCATGCCCTTGATACTTACAGTCCATCTGACCAGTAAGGTCACTCCAGGCCTGGAGCACTTGTACCAAGTGGGGGAGGAGGCTGTCCAAGCCTCTTTCTCTATCCTATGCTATGAACATGGGCTTCCCCTATGAGTTATGGGCCGGGCAGCTAAACCTTGGGAAAAGCTAGCCCCCTGGCCCTTCCCGGCACAGAGCTAGCTATCCTCTCTAAGGCAACCCCACTGTCTCCGTTCAGCAAGTGCACAGTCATGAACTGCCCTTGGCTAACAAGTCAGGAAACACTACATAATCTCTTTRGGCCCCATCTAAGTACCTAAAAACCCCAGAGGCCTACAAATGGTCAGTCCCTTCTTCCAGATAATCAGGTACAGAGAGTCACACCCAGGGAAATTCCCTCAGTGGCACCTTCTCTTCAGCTTCTCTCTCAGCCCTTCACTAAAGGCAAGAATCCAGGCTCCAGACTAATGGTGCCCTCCTGAGAAGCACGGAAGAATGGAGCGGACCTAGGTTTTGGAAGCTAGTAACCCTGAACTCTGGATCGAGTCATGCCACCACGTCCCTAAACCGCATGTGTATGACAGGCACCTCAGAGGTTCTAGGAGGATGAATCATGTGCCTGTGATACTCTATGCTACGTGCACAGTAGAAGATTGGAAAATGTGCCGCTTTCAGTGATACCAAAAGTGAGCCTCAGGGAGCCAGCCATGTAGAGTTCTGTGGCACCATAGAGCCTGCCCCAGCATGGCCTAGCTCTGCTCCATCAGGCAAGCCAGAAGCTGGCAAATGGGAATAACGTAATGCTCTGCTTGGCAGTGCGTCCCTGGGTCCATCATCCATCCTGACGCCCTGCAAGCTGCCAGCCAAGCAAACTGGAATATTGATCGCTGCAGTCATCTCGATGGAAGAAAGGCTGAGCACCAAGCACTTTACGTGTGTTTCAATTAAAGAAGAAGGCTTGCCTTTTGAGTTCTGCTTCATTCCAGCCAGCTTCATTCTGGGCAACAAATGGGCTCCTAAAAGATTCAGTTAATCAGCCATCTATTAATGGAATCACACCTCTGCATCGATTTTATATTATCATTTTGGAATGATGCATATTCATCTCCATCTTCAGTTTTAAGCACAGGAAAGGAGAAGCAGCTCCATTGCCGATGCCAAACTCTGGGTGTCACTCAGGGTAGCCACCTTGCTGACCAAGCACATAGGTCTACAAGCTGAACACAGCAACCTGACAGTACACGAGGCCGGCCACAGAAAAGGCAGGGTCTCCCAGACCTAGACGCCATAGCCATGGCTTCCATCCGAGGCCATGTTTCTTTCCACGAGACCTTCCACCTCTAGTCGGCTCCCTGCCACGTGGCCAGACAATCAACATAGCCCAGGCCAGCTCTGCATCCCACAGTAGACAGGGGGACCCTGGCCAGGGAAATGAGGCAAATGTAGACTCCCCAGAACTATGCAAGGAATGGGGGGCGGGGAGGATATCTTTCTTTCTACATCCTTTTATCCCCTTTGAATTTTTACCAAATTCATAAATTTCTATTCTTTAAAGAAATAAGAATATTTTCTTGCCCCTGCAGAAGCTTAACAACAGGGATCAGGTGCGATCTACACGAGAAATTTTAATTCGCCCTGACAACAATTTATTGGGCACTTCTCATACAGAAGATAGGCGAGACGGGGTCACAAATGTAATGAGACTCAGCTGTCAGTTCCTCAGAGAGGAACAGACCTCGTGTGACCTAAACAGCATCCACTTAGCAGGTCTTTGGAATGCTGGCTGTCTGTGCTGTTCTCATCCGAGTGGCATTTTTTATACAAAATGCATAACCTTATTAAGAGAAAGAGAGATGAGACTAGCACATCGCTTGGTCAGACCATCCAGGAAAACAACTCGCAAGGGCTCATGTGATACTTTAGTGTAAGAATTATTCAGAGCATGTTAGAATCCTGGCCGCTCCTGCAGAGGACCTGGGCTATGCTCCTAGCACCTCACGGAGGCTCACAACCATCTGTTCCAGGGATCTAACACAGGCATACATTCATACATACATACATACATATGCAGACACATACATACATACATATGTAACACAGATAAAACACTTATAACATAAAATAAAAATTAACAAAATGTTCTGAAGTTCTTCACYGGAGGCTGGGCACAGTGGTGCACAGCTTTAACCCCAACACTGGGGAGGCAGAGGAGGATCTTTTGTGAGTTTGAGGCCAGCCTGGTTTACATAATGAGTTCCAGAACACCCAACACTTCATAGAGAGAACCTGTCTCAAAAAATGCAAAAGCAACAGGGAATTACTCGTGGCTCAGCAGACTGTTGGTTGTCACTGAACCTGACAAGTGGAGTTTGAGTCCCAGGACCCACGGGGTAGATGGAGAAAACCAACTCTCAAATCTATCCTCTGACCTCCATAAGAATGCTGTAGCACGAGTAACCTCTCCCCCACATGCATGTAAACACATCATAAATGCAATAAAAGTTTTTACAATAAATAAATAGTCTCAACGTTAGAACAGGTGTTCAAAGAATCAGGAGGTGCCACGGGACACAGCTCCATGGATCAAGTGCCCACTGAGTCATGTGTTTCTAGTGCTGCAATAAAGACCACAACTACAAAGCGAGTTCGGGAGGAAGGGTTCATTGGCTCACACTTGCACACTGCTGCTTATCATCGAAGGAGGTCGGAACAGGCGCTCCACACAGGGCAGGAACCCAGAGGCACGAGCTGACGCAGAGGCCGTGGAGGGGTGCTGCTTACTAGCTTGCTCCCCTGGTTTGCTCAGCCTGCTTTCCTATAGAACCCAGGACCACCAGCCCTGGGATGGCACCACCCACAGTGGGCTGGGCCCTCCCCATCAATCACTGATTGAGAAAATGCCCTACAGGGCTGCCTACAACCCAATCTTTTTGTTTGTTTTGTTTTGTTTTTTCAAGACAGGATTTCTCTGTATAGCCTTGGCTGTCCTCACTGGCTGAACTCACTGTAAACCAGGCTGGCCTCCAACTCAGAAATCTACCGCTTCTGCCTCCCAAGTGCTGGACTTAAAGGCGTGCGCCACCACCTATAACCCAATCTTATGGAGGCGGTTTCTTAATTGAAGTTCCCTCCTCTCAGATGACCCAGCTCTTATTAAGTTGACATAAACTGTCCAGCACAGTGAACAAGCATGAGGTCTTAAGTTCAGATCCTCAGCACCCCCAGAAAAGTCAGGTACAGCAGCACACATCTGTCATCCCAGCACTGTGAGAGGAGACAGGCAGACCCCAAGGTCTTGCCAGGCAGGTGACCTGGATTCAGTGAGTGGAGAGTGACTGAAGGTGGCTCTCAGTGCTGCCATCCAGCTGCCATGCGCGCATGGGCACACATACACAAAGAATCAAATGGTATAAAAATAAATGGTGGTGGCCCAAGTTTGCACAGGTGAACATAAGTGGGTGCTCCGGTGGCATTTAAGGGAGCTGAGGGTACAGATGAGTGCTGTGTGGCCTGACCACATTGGCCTTCCCAGACACGCAGAGGTCCCCAGAACCAGGCTCCACTTTCCCAGCACACAGCATTATATGGCAAGCCTGTGGCTCTACTCCAGAGTGGTCACGAAGCGTTAGGAACTTCTTCTCTGTTTGCTTAATGGCCTCCTCTGGAGGTCACCTGACACGGTGAGGAAACCACGTGAGAAGAGCAAATGCTCCACGCAGTGGCTCTGCGGGCAGGGTCGCCACCTGCAATCCTGTCACTACTGCGCTGTGCTGCAGCTACTCTGGGGGTCACAGACATCTGAGATCCGTCAAACCTCTATGTCCTCCCAAATGAGGAGCCACCACGAAGTGGCTGCCTGACCTGCCTGGTGCCTCAGCTGGTGACTCCATGTGGATCTCTGGTCCCTGGCAGCCAGTGTCATCATGCCATCTGTCCCCTGTATCCCACCTGTCCCACCCCTGTCTATGGCCATAACCTCATAAAGAGATGAGTCACTCCCCCACAGGTCATACCGTAAGGTCAGGAGGCTGATGTGTTGTCATTGTTGTGTTGTCATTGTTGTGTTAAGAGACGGTAACAACAAAGGAAAGGGGGAAAGTGTCTGAAATGAAAGTTGTCTTCACACGACAGATGGAAAGCTTTTGGGCACGAGATGGAATGGTGTGTGATTACAGCAAAGTAATAATGGCTGTCACATGTCACTACCTTTTGACAGAGGGCACTTGGGAAGAAGAAGTCACAAACTGAAAGCTTTCCCTTCACCTTCTGAGGGGCAGAATAATAATTCACCTGAATTGCCAGGATCTGATCCAGGCAGCATTTGCGCACTAAAGAGAGGTTCAGAAAACCTCCCGTGCCATTATGGGCATTCATAGGAGCAGCAGTAATAACTGGGTTTTAAAAGCTTCTTGAGATTGAGCAAAAGTACTTTCAGCACTTACTCCTCCATCATCAGCACCAACTGACACCAGGGGCACCTCAGGAAGTGTGTGGAGGAGAGAGGCCCAGGCCCTCCTCGCATCCGAGCCCCAGAGCCTGGGGAGGCAGGAGGGGCTGAACTACAGAGAGCACCCACCGAGGCAGCAAGAGAGGCCCAGTGCCGGGGCAAGCGGCAGGTAACGAAGGCGCGGCCTGCTTCCTGTTTCCTCCAGTACTTTTCCATTCCTCTAGGCGATCGTGTTTCCCCCAGAAGCAGAAGCAAAGTAAAGGGGGGGGGGAGCCCACTATGAAAAATTTAAACAAACAAAAGACCAAAATCTGACAGCACAATGCTACAGAAGCGGGATGGGTGCCCACAGAGGGTGAGCAGGGGCCTCCAGGAAGAAACACAAGTTGAGCGGCCATAAAGGGCAGGACACCACCCAGTGGGGGCACAGGCAGAGGGGTCCTGCATGCCACGCGAACCTACAGCCCTGAGTCAGGAGATGCCAGCCCCCACCAGGAAATCAATGTGCAGGCTGCTCTGAGTCCCTGAGCCAACCAGAGGTGATTAATAAGGAAGTGCTTAATTAGACAGTGCACGGGGGACTGCTGCGGACCGAAGGCAGAAGGAGCAGGGCAGAAACAGGGACCCGAGCAACCCCACACTCTCTCGCTGAGTCTCCGGGGAGGCAGGAGGCCTTTCTGCCCCAGGAACGGAGCGGGGGCAGCCACTGACGCGCCCCAGAGGCCCAGAGGAAATATTATTGCGAGACAAAAACTGAATTATGAAATCCGCAAGCAATAATTAGTTTAAATTACTACTTCTACTTGAATAATTAAACACACTTATTTTCACTCACTGATGTTTTATTCATTACCATACATCTTTCCTGAAAGTTGTTTTTAACGTGGATATTCTTTTATTTGCAAAGATCCCACAGAGATTTACTATGCTAATTTCAAACCTTTCTCCTAAAATAAAAACAATAACAAAACACTCCCAGATTATCCCCCATTAGCAACTGCTGTGTGGGGTCCATTATCAATTTAAGTCACAGCAACTGACTGGAAATACTGTGGGTAGCCGTGAAGTTATTCACATAACATAGCGTCCTCCCTTGAAAATTCACTACTGAAAGGGCGGTATTTAAATAAGCTCCAAGTGATTATGAAAATAAAAAGACCCAAGTGCAGAAAGACCATTCAGGCACAGACGGAACTCGCCTGTGCTTTTAGCACACCCTCTATTAATGAGTATGTTTGTGCACTGCCACAAATAATAGTTGAGTTTTGTAAGTCGTATTTGTACACCCTGGAGCCAGGATACCCATAAGCACAGTAATAGAGGCTTAAGGTTTTTATTAGACAAAGTTACCTTTGGGAATAAGGACTAACTTAAATATAATCCATGGCCTAACTCTCCCCTGCTGGGCTATTAGCCGGTGCTGGCCGAATGGCAGGACTCCAAATCCTCACTAATGCCAACAGGCTGGGCCTGAGTCAAACCCAGATGGAGTGCGGCTGCCACCACTGTCAACCAGCTCCGTGGCGGCCCAGAAGCCAAGTGCTCTGTGGTCCCTCCAAGGGGACGACAAAGCCTAGTTAATGCGAAAGCAGAATGAGCACCAGCTGGACTCACTGGCCCACTGTGACAGGCAAGCATCCTGCTCCGTAACAGACCCCTTGAGGTGGCACTGGGCTCTGCACAGTCCTGACCCAAGTCTTAGAACCAGCAAGCTCTTCTCAAATACCTGCTGGAGGAAATTAAAAGCTGGAGTTTTTTAAATCCAATTAGACCTGAGGTCCCTACCCTAAAGCAGTCATTCGTTCATCCCAGCAGTTCATCAGGGATTGCATGTGACCTGTTCCTAGAGTCCTCCCGCCCCTGGCATCTATCTCCACATAGGTGGGTTCAGGGGATGCTCTTCTACACTGATGCAACCAGTATTTTGGAGTGGCAGAAAAGCAGACTTCTCAGATTTTGAAGTTTCCAAATAAAAAATGGCCATCAGCTGAACAGAACCGCAAGCTGTGGTGCTGATGTGGCCCTTGGAAGATGAAGGGCCTCCAGAGGCCACAGGCCAGAGCTCAGATGGTTCTAGAAGTCAACACTATCTGCAATCTGCGTCATCCTGTTAGCCGCATAGGGAGAGCAGAGCAGAGCCTCTGCTAGGCTTCTGTTACCGTGGCAACAGCTTCACTGGCCTGTTGCTGGGAAAGGAATGCAAGAAGGGAATTGGAGAGGGAGTGGGGAAAGGAGGAAAGGCAAGCGGAGGCGGACATAGTTGATGGAGGACTAGGGGCAAGAAGAAGGAGAAAGTAAAAACAAGACGTGGGGATGGAGAGAAGGACTGGGAGAAGCGGGCTGGAGATGGGAGTGCCCACAAGTGTGCAGCGACCTATCTGTATGCAAGGAGAGCTCTGCTCCACTCATGAAAGGCAACGTATTTCAACTCTCAGTTGCTGCCTCAAGATACACTCAATTATCCGATAAACCACAGGAAAACTGAAAATGCCGATGGGCTGGAATTGCCTAAACACAAACTCTCGACAATGTCAGCACCCAAAAGTCTGGCTGGGTCAAACCTAGAAGGAAGAGAGAAGGAGGAAGAGGAAGGGAAGGAGGAAGAGGAGGAGAGGGAGGAGGAGGAGAAGGAACCTGTAGTGGGAGACAGCACTCTTGAGTACAAGGTACTTTACACATAAACTCTGTCAGCCTCACTGAGGAGCAAGCCCTCTCTCGTTCACGAGTTGACGAAGCAACAGCCCTTGAGAGCTGAGAGTGTATCCCAGCCAGGCATCATCATACATGTCCCCCGCTGTAGGCCGGGCAGGGCTGGTGCAGCACAGGAAACTCAGAAGAAGTGGTCAGGACCAGTTCCAGCCTATTCTTCAGATCCCCCAAACACTACAAAGTTATAAGAGCCATTTAAATGCAGCATGGCACCCTGAACTGGACCCCGGGAAAGGGGCGTTAACAGGAAATGAGTGAGATGCAGGACAGTACAYGGCAGAACTAGCAGAGTGTGGCAGAGTTGCCTGACGCTAGCTTCTTAGAGCATGTGAGAGGTCAGCATGGGGAACTGAGGGGCGTGGGGAAGGGCCAGGCACTCCATCTGTGCTGCTTTACAGCTCTTTATACATCTAGGGTTATTTTTTAAAGTTTTACAAGAAGAATAAGAAGGGCTGTTAGAAACTAAGAGGCCCGTTTTTCTCAGTGATTCATCTCTTTCGTATAAGCCCACAGCCCTGACAGGCTTAACTGCCATAAGGTTTTATTGGCGTGCAGGCTGGAGCACTACAGCAGAGCCGCACTCCCGCGGCTGGCCGGCCTGAGTTATTAGCCCTGAGCGAGCCGGCAGCACCTTCCCGCTGGAGCGGGAACACAGCAGTGGCATGCCTCCACACACCGAGGCGCTGCAGCTCCAAGCACGAGACGCACACACCTGGAAGACCGTGCCAAAACCTGCCCTCCCTGCTCCTCGGCTCTGGCTGCACAGCTCTGTCTGGACCACCTCCCTCCTGGACCTCAGGTATCCAGCCAGCCAGTCTCCTTGGATTGCCTCAGTTTACTGATGGCAGTACACTCTGCCACATGGCTAGGCCTTCGCAGTCTGCTTGGAGTGGCCTGTCACAGCCTCGCTGTGTGTCTACCATGCCTCCAAAGCATCTTATCTTAAAAACCCAAAGCACCTTATCCTCCCTACAGCTCTGTCATGATTCTGCTCCACCGTGATCTGCCTGCCCCGACCCCTGCCTCTTCCTCCCAGGGAAGACTGGACCAGGCATTCATATCTGAGCCCGCTCTGTCCTAGCACCCAACTCTTGCAACAGATGCAGGATGAATGAAATACTATGTTAGGAATGCAAGCAGCTCTTCCCGACCTGCCCCATCCCAGGAAAAGGTCAGGAACACTCTGTTAGAGGAAAGGAGACAACTCTCCAGAGAAACAGACTTTGCTACGGAAGTGCAGGTCCATCCCCGCAGACACGAGTGCGGCACAAGAGTCCTCTTCTGACAGGGAAGTTGAAAAGCCTTTCAGAGGCTTTGGTTTCCTTGACAACAGCATTGCTGTAGACATGTCAGAAATAATTAAAAAGTATGTTTCCATTGCTCCAAGTGCCGTACGTGTTTTGAGCCAACAAGAAACAAGCCATTCTGGGGGACATCCATGTGGACAGAGCCAAGGGCACACACAGAGACCCCACCGTACCTTTCTCTGCACTTGGGGGCCTAAGAAAAGGACTGGAGCCAATTAGCCCAGTACAACAGTGACCACGAGAATTTTAAGTCAGATTAATAGCAACACTTTCCAAAGGCCAGATCTCTAGCAGTTCCCTGAACTGACTCTCATTAACACCATGTGCTAGAAAGAAACTGAGGCACATCAAAAAGAACAACCCAGTTTGTGTGGCCAGGGACCTACACACAGCCCTCCTCGGGCTGACTCCAAGAATCACCACCCCTGGAAGAGACCCCCTTTCTGTCCTGAGCTCTGGTCCCCATGTGGGGCCAATTGTGCTGGCTACTTCACACGGCAGGACCTACATCCCCTGTGCCTCCCACAGAGCCAGGCAGTCGGGGCCCTGTCCCACCACCACCACTGGAGGCCCCGCCCTGGCTCAGTGTGCTCCCTCCTTTTCAGATGGCTCTAATGTTGTGTTTTGTTTTAACAGCTTTACTGTGTTCATGTCTTTTATTGTAAGCTTCCTCAAATCCTTTCCGGATTTATGATTTATAAATAAGTAATAAATAAACACAGGAGCTGCAAGCAGCGGCCCAAGACTATTACCTGAGAGTGTGAATGCAAACCTCTCAACAGATGTGGCACAATCATCATCTTGATTTAGCTCCCAGCAGCTTCGAAGGCCCCTGAACAAACCTGGACCCAGTTAACATATCACCCTCCACAGAGATGCTTCCTGCGTGCACTGAAGGGCAGGGTGGGCCCAGGGACAGGTGTGTAATGGATACCTCTGGGAGGTCCCCAGATCCTGAGGCTCAGAGGGCTCATTCACAAATGCCTTCTCAGCACTCACTATGTATCCTACACTCCTCCAGGACTGGCACTACATGAAAAAGAGCAGAGTCCTGTGACGGTGGAACCTAGAGTGGCCATCCATGTCAGATGAGCTCACTGAAGCCCAAGACGATGGAGGCCTCAGCAAAGCCACAAGAGCGCCTGTTGTCACTTTAGAGGAAAGTGTCTAGAAAATCCCAGATAGAAACAAGGAAGGCTGAGTCCAGAAGTCAGCTCTGTGCTTACACRTCCCTCAGAAGCCAGCTCTGGTCCTTGGTTTTCTCACCTGTCAAATGGGCAGAAGGAGGCTGCCAATGCCAACTGTCATTAGGAGTATCCATCACAGGCCTGTCACTCACCTAAGAGTTCTTCCATGGTTTGCCTGTTGGATCCTCAGAAGGCTCAGGCAGATGTTGTCACACTCCCGCACTTACTAATAGACAAACTAAAGGCAAGAGTTGAACCCACTTAGAGAGACTAGGGTATGAGGCAGAACCCCAAAATGAGACATATGAGCTCACTGACTTCCCCGAGCCCTCGCGGTGGGATGCAAGTCCCAGCCAGGCCCAGCCCTCCACAAGCACAGGAAGTGGCAGGTGCCTTGTGCGTTGACCATCCAGGCCTAAAGCCGATAACTGGGTCAAGCTCCGCACCTGACCGACTCTCACTGCCGTCCGCCCTGCCTGCCCTTCTGAGTCACCCAGGCCAGGCTCGACCTCAACCTCACACTTCCCTGCCTCGGAACCTGACAAATCTGTCCCACTTTCTTCTAGATTTCAGTCCCAACACTATGGTCCCTAGGGAGTTGTCACACTGTTCCGTTCTGATACCTGTCCCCAACCAGCCTTCCTGGTGGCCAGGGTGTGCCTATTCTCCTCAAACCTAGAGTCCTGCAGACCCAGGACTTGCACAGGATGGACAGGTGGATGGACAGGTGAAAGAGGAAAGGAAAGGACGGGCCTTCTGACCCTGCAGTTGAGGGCCATCTATCTCCCAGGYRGTCTCTGGGAAGATCAAGGGGGTCCTTCATGTTTATATTTCAGCCAGCCAGACAACTCCAAGCAAAGCTGGAGGAACTCATCATCCACGCAGCAATGTCCCAGGACCCCAGGGGCAGCTACTTTCAGAGGCCCATGAGCCAGCTCTGATACTTCACCCATCGTAGCTGACATCATGTTCCTGAACTAGAAAACAGTCAGTGCTCGGGGAGGAGCCAAGGCCCCTGAGAGACCCACTGGAGTGAGTGGTTCCAATGGAGAGTGCTAATCAGCCAGGCCCACAAGGGCAGGCAAATGAGGTGGTAAGCCTCACCTGCTCAGCAGTGAGGCTTAGAAGGCAATTACAGAATAACCCCATTTGGAGCACTGGATAATACTTTCCATTTGTAAGGGCTTCATAGTTTACAAAGTGGCTTCACACTTCTAACCGCCCGATCGTTCCAGCCCTAGGAGGCAATTAGTTCACAGAAGAACAGGCTGAAGCTCAGGGATGAGGGCACGATGGCCCCAACTCTCAGGGGTAGGTGCACAACATGCAGCCCGGCAACTAGGCCAAGCCAGGCTCTCCAGATCTGCCCACRCACAGCTCACACCCAAGCACAGAATGCTGCCTCTTACCACCCCAAAGGGGCCACAGACCACCCAAGTGTCTACCCCACACAGCAAAGGTGCCTTCTGCCACCTGGCAGTCATATATCGGGGTCCTCCCAGACTGCTACTGTAGCCCTCCACCAGTCCGAGTGCTGACAAACTAGCAGTGCATCTTCCTCAGAAGGAACTTCTGCCCTCGAGACCAACATGGACGCATACAAGTTCCCATGGTGACAGATGTCGTGGCCTAGAAACGTGAGGACATGGCAAGGGCCCGAGGCACCAGCACCTTCCAGAAGGTGCTCACAGAAAACTGAGGGGGGAGAAGAGGCGCAGATGAAAACACACAACTCTCCTCACCAAAGGTTACGACGAAAATGTGGTTTAATTTGTGTTTTTGTACCTTTCAGAATAACACTTCAACTGGTGTAGAAAGAGCCTACTGGTGTCTATGAAAGCTCTCACGTCCCCTACGGCTGTTGTTGGGCCGTGTAAACACACTGTGAGGAGGGGCAGTAACAGCTGCTTGTGAAACTTTTAATATTAGCATGTATGAGAATTAGAATTCTAAACCCAGCAGGTTACAAATGTTCTGAAAGCAATTTTGGTGTTAGTCTAAATAATTATAGATGCTGCTCACTTAGATAAGGGCCTTTGCCCCTCGGGGCTCCAAGGGAAAATTCTAGGCATGATAGTTAAGCAAAATAGTTGGTTATTACAGAGGCTTTTCGGTGGCAGTGCAAATTGGTATAATCCTTCTGGAAAGCAATCTGACAGGAGACGAATCTGGACCCATGGAAATGTACAACCCTTTGACCCAGCAGTCCCACTTCTGGGAATCAATCTAAAAGAAATAATCCAACAGAAAAGGGTTTCATGCATGAAGATAACCACTTCAGTATTATCTGTAACAGCAAAAATTAGAAACCACCTCGGTGTCCAAGGGCGGCTAAGTAAATTACAGTTAATCAACTCGATAGAGCGTCGCAGAACCAGCGAAAATGGACGGCCCTCCAAAGACACAGAGTGGCYGGCTGTGCAGCAGCAGACAGGGCTCCAGGAGAATGTTAAGTGGCGAGCACAGGCTATTAGAACTGTGTGTGCTCTCTAAGAAAAGCCCATGTGGACCAGAAAGGGACAGAAGGGTGGCGCCAAGGTGACCAGGGCTTAAGCACTCACTGGGGATGGAGGACCTACTGTCCAGCACCGGAGAGCAGATGGTGGCTTGGAACCCCTCATCATGTTTTGGCCACTTAGTTTAGGATTGTATCCAAGCAGAAAGAAGGGACACAGCTAGAGCAGAACCTAGTCACCTGCTCCGGAGCTGGGAGGAGAAGCCATTCCTACTAAGTCACTTAGGTCTCCCAAATGAGATTTTAAGTAACTTCAGAGCACACTTGGCACCCTGCTGAGAACCACTACGGGCCTAGAGCTGCTGACGATGTGCATGACAGCTACTGATAGTGCATCCTCAATGAAGACTGAAGACATGTGAAAATATTTATGAACTTGTGTAGAATTAGCAAAAATAAACCCACCACTCGTAAATGTAAATAACATGTTTCTTATAAAAATAACTAGATTCTTCATAGCAGAAAGAAATTAGCGAGAAGGCATYGTTTACATTTTGCGGGTTACATGGCTGCCTGGCTTAATACAAGACAGCTGGGCTTTCATAGCTGCTGTGGTATTTAATCTATGGCAATAGTGCCTGTCATGTAGCCTCTGGAAAAGCCCATCGACACTCCTGAGAGAATGAAGGTAGAAAAGGCAAATAACTTCTAGGTATGATTATGAAAATAGTTTTGACCCGGTGCAAGGGTCTCAAGGACCCCTGGGGTTTTCAGATAATTGCAATAAATTACAGCATGCTAGGCTGCAGCTACAGGGTGCTGCGATGGTGCAGACCTGAAGTGCAGCCTCACTGGGTTATTCCTAAGACTAGATAGAAATATACCCCCAGGCCCGCAGCTGTGGCCTCCAGTGGAGAGCAGTCTTTCACTCCTTTCACCCTTCTGGTTTCTCTACAGCAGTGTGCACTTCTTTTAGGGTCAAAACACATTTCTTGTTTGAAGCAAGATTTGGAAAGCCATGGTGTACCTGTGCCCTGAGGAATCAAGCCGACGGGAAGGTCACTTTAAGTCTTTAGTAGCCGGTGTTGGTGTGGGGAAGCCTTGGGAGGCAGGGCTGGTTGGGGGAGGCGGGGCCGGTGGGGGCTGCAGTGGCTCCTTAATATGCTGATCGATCCCTGGCCCCAGCACACGTTCATCACAGTGCCATGTGGCCTGCCTGGGCCCCAGTGACGAGAATTGAAACTGGCTCAAGCTAATCACTGCTAGATGAAGGTCAAATATAGGTGACTATATATCAGCTCTCAGGGTATGAGAGGACATGCCACTGCCTGAAGCTGCCGGGCACTTACAGAGGGACAAGCCCGTCCACAGACCTGACTATAAAAGATGCTGGGTTTTCCCTGCTTAAAAAAAAAAATGATAATGAAATACCAAAACTCAACCACCACCTGGGGGAAGGAGAAGAGGCAGGATATGATGAGGGTCAATATTGTTAGCATGTAAATTGCCTGGAGATGGGGAACGCTAAGACCATGGGAGATTAATGGACAGGAACCCCAACAACAAGCCACTTATTTAGCATTCACAAGGTGCTAGGCCTGAGTCTAACCATGCTGTCCATAAATGAACTCTCATCTGGCCCTCAAACAAGATGCCATTAAATTAGCAGATGTTGGGGGGGGGGGACATAATAATTCTGTCCCTGTGGAGGACAGGGAGACATGGTCACTGTGTACACAGACATTGGTGTGAGCCACAAGCTAACACTGTGGAGCAACAGAAATGAATGCTGTGCACCCTGGTACCCAGAAGAGATGTGCTGCTGACAGGGAGAAGGAGCAGAACTGCAGACAAGAGCAACGGTCAGGAGTGGGCACTCCAACCCGAGACCCTTCCTCAGCATTACAGATGGCAGGAGGCTGCAGAGAGAAGACCCGCCCAGGACACGGGGACTCCGTCTTCCTCCTCACCGCCCTCAGGCAAGCTCACTGCAGACAAGTCCCTCCACCTCACACTTCAGGAAATTTGATGGAGGGGAGGGCGAGGGTCCCGGCTAACATTTCCACACTGCTAGCACACCTGAGGTTCTCAGCCCACAGAGGAAGGCCAAATCAGACACCTGCGCCTGCTTGTCGGCAGGGCAGAAGGACAACAGAGAGATACGGCAGTTTTGCATGGAGGTACTTGTTTATAACCCCAGCCAGCACTCAGACAGCTATGTCAAGGATGCCGTACGCTCATGCCAAGCTGGGCCAGGGCCACTGAATGAATTCCAGAGCAGTCTAGGTAAGAGTGAGGCCTCCAGAACAGACAAACRAACCAACAGCAACAGCTGAACACAGTCACCCACCCTCTCTTCTTTTCTCTTTCTGGGAAATCCCAGTAAGACTGAGAGGAACCACTACTATGGAGTGTGTGAGAGTGTGTGTGTGTGTGTGTGTGTGTGTGTGTGTGTGTGTGTGTGTGTGTGTGTGTGTGTGAGTGAGTGTGGTGTGTACGTGCTTTGTTTGAGACAGAGTC
>BDUI01000400.1:253516-265568 GCA_002335545.1 Apodemus speciosus | reverse complement strand
GTACTTGGCACAGGGCAGATACACGTCAATAACTCATTTGCTGAAGGGACAGAAGACAAGCGAAGGACTTAGCCAGCGCAACAGAGCTGGGATTTGGATTTTCATCTGTTTTGCTCACTCAACAAGATGAATGCGCATCTATAGTCCCAAAATGTGAAATCTGAAAGGCTCCCAAATCAGAAAAATTTTGAATAATGGGGAAAAAATGCCATAAATAGAAAATTATACATCTGAGCTCTTTAAAAATGTTGTATAAAATTATCTTCAGGCTGTGTGCATAAAACATATCTGAGACACAAATGAATTTTGTATGTACATTTGAGTCTTGTTCCCATGATATCTCACTATTTGTATGCAAATATTCCAAACTCAAAAATGGTGTGTGTGTGTGTGTGTGTGTGTGTGTGTAGTTGTGTTTTGATCATCCAGCTTAGTAATTTCATTTTTGTATTTTGTTGCTGTTGTCTGTGTTTTGTAGTATTAGAGATCGAACTGGGGACCTTGCATGCTAGATAAAGGCTCTACCACTGAGCTGCACCCCAGACAGGGTCGCACCGGAAGCCGTGATGGCTAATCTCCAATGGCAACTTTGGATGGAAAAGCGCCTAAGCGATGAGTAAAAGTTACCTCCGGTGTGTCTGTAAGGACATTCCCCGGGAGGATTAACTAAAGTGGGAAAAGCCTGCCCTTGTGTGGGTGGCACCATCCGTCGGCTTAGAGTCTGGATGGAATGAAACCGGGAAAGGCGCGGGCCTCTGAGAGCTCAGGCGCGGGATCTGTCTGCGTACTCCCTGGCCGCAGTGATGTGAACTGTTCTGCCCATGCCTTTCTGCCACAGTGCACTGACTCCTTGGAAACTGGGCAGCCCCATCTTTTCTCCTTCTAATGGTCTCTCCCGGGTCTTTGTCACAGTAATGGAAGTTTGGCACTGTTAAAGCCTGGGAGGCCGAGCTTCTCTGGGTTAGCCTCCTATACCGGGGTTGGTTTTAGTTTTCAGTTCAAGTTTTGAATCTGAAATGCGCGAAGAAGACTTTTAATTATTTACTGGGGGCTGATGGGGCTGATGGCTTCACACCGCTGTGCGGCTAAGGATAACACTGACCTTCTGGTATTACCTCCGCCTCCGGAGTGCTTGGATTACAGGAATGCGCCTCCATGCCTGGCCCTGGGTGCCCTCACTGACCTGTAAAGTCAATGCAAACGGATAAATAGAAAACTGGATTTTCAGGGGAATCAGCTGTGCGAATACACATTCTTTGGAGTCGTACTCTTAGATTTCTTTTCTTTCTTTCTTTCTTTCTTTCTGTCTGTCTGTCTGTCTGTCTGTCTGTCGTCTGTCTGTCTGTCTGTTTTGGTTTTTCAAACTATGGTTTCTCTATGAAACTCACTTTTCCTGGAACTCACTTTGTAGACTAGCCTTAAACTTAAACATCTGCCTGCCTCTGCCTCCCAAGGGCTGGAATTAAAGGTATGTGCCTCCACTGCCCAGCCACTCTTAGATTTCTTGGAGTTCTATGTCAACTCAGTTACCTTGTTCTCCCTAAATTACCATAATTACCAATCCAGCTGATAGGAGTTGTGGGCTATTTCCATCCTATTGCAACAAATGAATTGGTACATTATTTCACATGTGTGCTCTTGTGTTTTTGTTTTGTTTTGTTTTTTTTGTTTTTGTTTTTGTTTTTAAGTCTTGATGCTTTTCAGTATCTGAATGAACTGAATTTAAAAGGAAGTTGGTTTCTCTAATAAGGATTCACTTGAAGAGTTTCCAGATCTCTGACTCTCGGGAATAAGAGGATTGTTCCTCGCTGCTGCAGGCATGGGGATGCACGTTGTTGAGAGCAGCCATTTTTCTGTGTTTGAAATTCTTCCAATGCAGGAAACTCATTTCTCTCTTTCCATCCAATTTTCTGTGTGAAAGGCATTATAAACAAGGAGGCAAAAGCTGATTTTTTTTTTTTTTTTTTAGTTTTCTAACTCACCTGTTCACAATGACTGAGGAAGGATTTTGTGCAGTGTTTGGTTTGGTTTGGGTTTTTCTATGTTTGGGTGTCTTTTGTTTGTTTGTTTTTTTGTTTTGTTTTGTTTTTTTGTTTTTTAGCCTTTCTCTTATTTGGAGACATTTTTTTCACTTATTTATTTTTATTTTATTTTTATTATACTGGGCACATCTGAGAAATCCAAAGGAAGGACAGTTATTAGCCCCTTTAGCATTTCGTGTCAGCAGATTTCACCAGCTCTAAGCAAGAAAGAAACCCAGGACAGAGCCAGCAGGTGAAGAAAAAACACAGAGGGTATTGAGAAGAAAGCCTTAGCACGGTGTCTGTCAGCCTTGCTGATGCTGTGAGCCTGTAATACGGTTCCTCCTGTGGTGACCCCAACCATAAAATTATTTCATAGCTATTTCGTAACTATAATTTGCCACGGTTACGAATTGTAATGTAAGCATCTGTTTTCGTTGCTCAGGCAAGCAACCCTGTGAAAGGGTTGACCCGCCCCCAAAGGGGTCAAAACCCACAGGTTGAGAACCACTGCCTTAGCAGATGATACATTTCCTCTTCCCAGTGTGGGCAATTTGATAACAAGTGGACAAGTGCCCACTAGAGGGCGGGACTATCAGAGGGACTTCCACGGCCCACAGCTTACAGTGGCTCAACTCAGCTGTGTAACCGTGGGCTTTTCCACCCACACCCAAGCTCATGAAATAATGACTCTAAGACTGAAGTATTGTGAATAACTGCCTCGGGCGAAAGCTCTGGTTCATTCCAACTCAGTTTTCCTGTTTATTCTATGCTAAGAAAAAAAGAGGTGGGGGGACAACTGAGGACACTTCGGKCCTCTTTACCAGAAGGGCATGGACGGGGGGAGTTTGCATTTATTTTGTCTCATTATTCTTTTGTGTGTGAACCCAATAGGCACGTGGAGATGAACTTGGCTCTCATGAAGAACCAGGAGGACCCCTCAGAGGAAATGCCAAAGACAGCCAAGGTAGAGTCGGCTGGCAATTCGTGCATACTATCACTGTGACTGCCCAGATAGAACTCGGTGCTGTCTGGACCCATTAACAGAGAAGTCTTTCCACTCCTCCTCAAGGCGTGAACTGGGAGTTAGGAGGAGTGCTGTCTCAGGCTTGCTTGGGAGCGACACGCTTTCTGTGCTTCCATTATTTAAAGATTTCTTGCYGGGCGGCGGTGGTGGCGCACACCTGTAATCCCAGCACTCTGGGAGACAGAGGCAGGTGGATTTCTGAGTTCGAAGCCAGCCTGGTCTACAGCTATACAGAGAAACCCTGTCTCAAAAAGACCAAATCCAAAATACCGAGAGAGAGAGAGAGAGAGAGAGAGAGAGAGAGAGAGAGAGAGAGAGAGAGAGAGATTTCTTTCCTGCTGGAGACAGCAGACTGATACATGAGTGGAGACTTGGGGACTTCCGCAAAGCCCACCCGCACCCCAAGCCTCTGCACTTCTCCGTCTCCTGCTTTCACGGAGGTGTGCATGTGCTGATGAGGAGGCTGGGGTTTCATGCCCACAGACATGCTGGTATGACAAAGCAGGACCTTCCTTCCTCTCATCTTTAGAGACCTAGGTACTGTCATCTAGAGCCCTGGCTGGCAAGAATGCCTTGATACACCCACCATGGAGGCACAGGCCTTTAATCCTAACACTCACTAGATAGAGACAGGTAGATCTCTGGGAGTTCAAGGCCAGCCTGGTCTACTTAGTCCCAGGACAGCCAGCACTACAAAGAGATCCTTTCTCAAACAAGCAGTACACCTGGGTGGTGGCTTCCTTCAAAAACCAGGTAGTGGTCGTTCCATAAGCTACTGAGCCTGGGACCACCGGGGGCGGAGGCATTCACCGTTCACAGCTTGGAGACTGACCTAGACTCTAAGTTCTTCTGTGGGCACCTGGGCATATTACTACCTGTAGTCAACTGGGGCTCTGGCAGCTGAACTCTTCTTTATCCTTATTGCTTCTAGGTTTGGTTTGGGTTGGGTTGGTTTGGGTTGGGTTGGGTTGGGTTGGGTTGGGTTGGGTTTTAGTTTTGCTTGTGTGTTTTGAGACAGCCTCAGGTGTGACTTTGGCTATCCTGGAACTCACAGAAATGCCCCTGCCCCTGCCCCTGCCGAGTACTGGCATTAAAAGTGGGTACCATCATGCCACAATCCTCATTGCTCCTTGCAGAAGTGGAGGTGGAAACCCCTTACATTTCTAAGGGTGGATTCCAGGCCAGACAGAAGCCATGAGATGTGCGGATTGTTGCTATACCAAGTGTACAGCAGAGGGAGCACACTGGGCTGAGCTCCAGTCTGGGCTCTGAAACCTAAACCATGTGCCTTTTCTCTTTCCTGGCCCCTTAAAGTCATGGACAATGCAGGTCTGTGCTACTAAACTGCATAGCCAGTACAATCACCTTCTCCTCTCTGCGTCTGGCATCCTATTCTGCCTCAGGGGCTGGTAACAGAACTCTGCTCTGGGATGAGGAACGGGGGGGGGGGGGGGGGGGACAAAAACAAAAAACTGAAGTCCCTTAATGAATACCAATCTCAGGCACTGGCAAGATGGCTAAGTGGTTAAGAGCACTGACTGCTCTTCCAGAGGTCCTGAGTTCAATTCCCAGCAACCACATGGTGGCTCACAACCATCTGTAAAGGGATCCCATGCCCTCTTCTGGTGTGTCTGAAGACAGCTACAGTGTACTCATAAATAATATAAATAAAATGAAAAAATGAAAAAAATGAATACCAATCTCAATTTGGCATTACAGCAAATTAATATCTACCCTCTTGTGATAACTACCAAACTGTGAAACAGCGCTGACTCTGTCTCCCTAAGTGGAAGGTCTTGATCTTTCCTGTTTATCTTCCACTGTTTCCATTGACATCCTACTCAAAAATAATTTTATACTGATTTTATTATTTCTAAAGATGTATCTATTTTTATTTTCCGTGTATGGGTGTTTTACCAGCATGTAGTCTCTGTACCATGTGAATGCCGTGCCTGAGGGTGTCAGAGCCCCTGGCACCCTAATTACAGACAGTTGGGAATCACCATGTGGTTGCTGGAAATAGAACCCAGGACCTCTGGAAGAGAAGCCAATGCTCTTAACCACTGAGCCGTCTCTCATGTCATTCTTTGTGGGTATCTGACAAGAGTCTATCACCGCAGTATGAGGCCCAGATTGGTCAGGATTTTAAGCAAGGATTCTTCTAACATGAAGATCTGTCATCGCCATCCTCAAAGCTGAGTGACACTAGCCAGGAAAATGTACCCTGACCTTCAGATTGTCCCTATCGTAAATCACTGATCCAGAATGTGAACCCTGACAGGCTCCAGCGTCTTGGCCAAGTGCAGTGGAGGCTTTAGGCACCACAGAACACAGCCCAAGCTAAGCAATGACTGAGTCAGTCAAAACAGATTTCCTGTCTCATGACGCCAGGGCCAGCCAAGTCCTCGGAGGTTAGCCAGACATTCTCAATGCAACGAAATGCCACTGCAGAAAGTCACAGGAGGCCTTTGCCTGTCTCGATGACAAATGCTAATTTTTAGAAAGGCTTTCCGGTCTTGGAAGGCAAGAAGAAGGAAATACTAAGGAAGTGCTTTTAGCTGTTTAAAGAACAATTCTCCCCTTTGGTCTTAATGGTCATGTTGTTTTCCCTACTTTAAATTCAGTAGTGACCTGCATGGTTTATTGTAAGGAGTGAGCCAGATACTGGGGGTCAACTCAGTGTTAGAGCATTTGTCTCAGATGTGCGAAGCCCTGGGTTCAATCACCAGTATTAYATATATTACACACATATACATTAGTACAATTTTAAAAATATATATATGAGTGAGCTAGTGAGAGGACTTAGAATTCTCTTGCAAGTTTCCACAAGATAAGGTCCACCAGCAACCTCCAAGCCTGGGCAGACTGGGGAAACAGCCCTTGTCCCAAAGTCCAAGGAAAGGATAAAAGGCCAATTCTAGTTCCTTCCTAGACCAATGGTTCTTAAATGTTAGTGCACTTCAGAAGCACCTACAACTTTTATTTTGAAGACAAGGTTTCTCTGTGTAGCCCTGGCCATCCTAGAACTTGCTCTGTAGACCAGAGATCCACCTGCCTCTGCCTCAGGAGTGCTGGGATTAAAGATGTGTGCCCCACCAGCCCCGCAGCCCAGCATCACTGGAAAGTTTGCCAAAGGTTTCTGAGGGCGCTTGCCTGGAATTCTGGCAATCAGAAGGCTATGGTGTGTCACAGGCAAATTCAAGGCCAAGCTGGGCTGTAGAGACAAACCCTGTTTCTAAAGTTAAACAAAGCAGTTTGGATGTCTCCGTAGTTAGGAGAGCTCTCTGCCCTTCCAGAGGCCATGAGTTTAATTTCCGGCACCCACATCAGGTGACTAACCACTGCCTGTAACTCCAGCTCCGGCATATCTGTCGCCCCCTTCTGGCCACCAAAGGTACCACACACAGCATACCTTTACAGTCGTGTATATATACATAAATAAAAATAAATCTTTAAAATACTTTTTTAATTTATTTTTTAATTAAGGAGACAAAACAAGCAAAGCCAACAGTGGTGACAAAAAAGATTTTTGGGCTTCTCTGCAACATTTTTAGCTTTATTTAGATCTGGGCAGAGGCCTGGCAATATGGATTTTTAGTGAATTTCCCACTTAATGCTGGAGACCCAGCAACCACACTCTCAAACCACAGTCCTGAAACCTGTTTCCAGTATTTAATTATCTGAATTTTCCGGGTCTTACCTAATCTGTTCTTTTAAAATATAATAGGATTCAGGGAAGGAATTGTTTGTTGTTTGTTTGTTTGTTTGTTTGTTTGTTGTTTTGGTTTTTTGGGTTTTTTGGATTTGGTTTTTTCAAGACAAGGTTTCTCTGTGTATCCCTGGCTATCCTGGAACTCACTCTGTAGACCAGGCAGGCCGCGAACTCAGAAATTTGCCTGCCTCTGCCTCCCAGAGTGCTGGGATTACAGGCGTGCGCCACCACCGCCCGACTGAAGAAGGAATTGTTGAGCAGGCAGTATTTAGAATATGCTTGAAATACCTGTCTCGGGGACTAGGGTCAAGGCTTAGTCAGTACACTGTGAGGCAAACACCAAGCACAGGATTCGGTCCCCAGCACCTCACAAACTGGGTGTGGTGGTACTTACTTAGTCCTCAAGAGGTGAAGCCAGGAAGATTGGACCTTCAAGGTCATGCTGGCTATGTAAAGAGTTCGAAGCCAACTCTGGGCACACCGTCAAAAGACAATTAAAAAGAAGGAATGCATGTCATAGACCAAATGCTCACGAAAAGTTGGCTGTCAGTCCACACTTTAAGTCTTATTTTTTAACTTCGTGTATGCGTGTGCACATCTGGGTTAGATACATGCATATGAGTGCAGGTACCCATGGAAGCCAGGATGAATCAGGTCCCCCAAGAGTTAGAGATGCAAGCAGGTGTCGCTGCCCAAAACGGGTGCTGGGACTCAAACTCAGGTCCTCTACAAGACCATTAGCACCGTCAACTGCTGAGCGGGGCCGTCTCTCTGGGCCCCATTCTGCCTTGTCAAAGCCTTGATTAGAGAGCTATCATTTACACCCCGTCAGATGCTCACGTAATGATCTCTCTCCTTTCGGACACTCGGGCACTTGTTCCTTGATGGACTTATAGAAAGCCTCCTTAACCTGAAGTCCAGACACCACTATGATTAAAGGCACCTACCAAGTCTTACTTCCTGGGTTCTAATCCTCACTCCACAACTTACTAGCTGTGTAGCCTTGAGGAAAGCACCGAGTTTCTCTGGACTTCTTCCCTGGGGTGGTTGTGATACAGAGTAGATTGGACAGGCTTAGACAAGAGCTATCCCAGATGGTCGTCAAGATGTGCTGTTAGCAACTTTCTTTGATTTGTATATTTGGGGGTTTTGAGATGTAGGCTGGCTTCAAACTCACTGTGCAGCGAAGGATGACTCTGAACTCCGTTACTTCTGCCTCCCGAATGCTGAGATTATTACAGAACAGATGCGTGTGCCATCATGCCCAGCGATCTCTTTAAGAATAAGCAGAGAAGACACCTTTAATTCTAGTCCTAATTGGTATTAATACCTTATCAAGAGAGCCTTGTGCTAACATGATAACTACTTTCCAAGTCAGTCTCCGTGGCAGGGCGTTTGGTGTTGAGGATTCTATTAATCCTCTAGAGGCCTTAGTCCTTTAGATGAAGACCCAACACAGGCAGGGATCCTGAGATGGCTAGCCTGATCTGCATAGTGAGAGACTCTGTCTGAAGAAAGAAACAAGCAAAAGCATTCCTAGAAATGTGGCAGAATACTTTAAAATTTATGCTAAACAGCCAGCGTGGGCGCTCACACGTGCTCACACACACACACACACACACACACACACACACTGAGCAAGGCTCCTATCACTGGGCTTCCTCCCCAGCCTTGCCTTAAGGTAGACCGAGAAAGTTCTCAGGTCCTTCATGAAGGACCAACCTAGAATAGGAATGGAGGGGGCAAACCTCAGAAAGCAATGAGCCACTTCCACAACTCCATTCAGGAAGAGAAGGCCCAGAGCCTGCTACCTCATCACGAGGAATGGGGGGCGGGGGCTGGAGAGGTGGCTCGGTGGTTCAGAGCATCGGCTGCTCTTCCGGAGTGCCTGGGTTCGATTCCTGGCGCCCACGTGGCAGCTCTCCTGGCACCCACCTGTAACTCCAGGTCTAGGGATCCAGCGCCCTCCTCTGGCTTCTACAGGTACCAAGCATACACCTGGCGCACAGACAAGCGTCCAGGCAATACACTTGTACATATAAAATAATAATAAAAAAAAGAGGGCTGTGCAGTCTTGTCCTGCTGTTCTAACAAAGACAGGACATAAGCAGAATGGAAGGCTCCTTCAGCTCTGCCTTGAGAGGCAGCCACGCTGGCTGGCAGGCAGGCAGGGGCAAGGAAGTTCTACCACAGAAGGCTACCCAGGGCCCCGGGTTCCTTATCAGTACTTAGGAATTGGTTCCCTGGGCAGTTACCCTTTTATACCTGGAGTACTGATTCCGCGCCTTCTCCACTCCACAGGACAGCAGAGGAAGGGTCGGTGTTGGGTGCACCACCACCTTTGAAACATTGTATTATTTATTTACTTACTTATTTCGGGGAGGTACGGCGCATGCCACAGCACTTGTCCGTCCAAGTCCGAGGACAGCCTGCAGGAGTCAGTTCTCTCCTTCACCACGTGGGGTCCAGGGATTGAGCTCAAACTGTCAGGCAAGTCCCTGTCTTAGTTAGGGTTACTATTGTAACAAATACCAAGACCAATTCCCTGGACCCACCTAGAGAAGCTGGGAAAGTCAGGCTTCTGTTGGCTGGACCGAGCAAAACACAAGGGGGCGCTGCTACCCACAGGCAGAAGCAGGCGTGCGCGCCCCGGGTCAGGTATGTTTCTGTCCGCGTTCCCGCACACAGCCTTTCTTCCTCTCATGCCCGCTCTTTAGCTCAGTATGTTTTCTCTCTCCACCACAAACACCAGGCTCTAGCTGCCTATACTGTGGCTTCCCTAAGATGCTCCTGCTTCCTCCACTGGTATCAAAGTAAGAGTAAGAACTGTTTAATGTATTTGTGAATTGTGAGGCTCTTTCCACTGACCCTAACAGAGCTGCCTGGGGAGCYGGGCTCTCTACTTGAAAGCAAGCCCTGTATTAGGAAGCATCCCAGGCTGTCCGCTTCCGATTACACTCCAAGTCACTTGCTGCCTCGGCTTTGCTGGGAGATCTGAAGTCTGACTCAGTTCCATGCGTGTGTGTTGGATAACCACTAGGTACCACTTTACAGTCCATGTCTTATTGTGTGCTTGAAGGCAAGGCCACCACCCAAACCTTGCATACATCTCACAAGTGAGCAAATGAAAGAACCAGATGAATGGAGGAATATGCTGTTTTTAGGAAATCCATGACAACAATGACAAGTTCCATAGCCTCAGGAGCTTACGGTGAAGATTTCAGCATTGAGCACCACAAACTTCCCTATAAAGAAAAAGGGCGGGCGGGAATAATGGAGATCATAAACCTACAAGTGGGGGGGGACTCAAAGAAGCCATGGCCATTGGCCAACACATACATCTCCACCATAGTCAAAGAAGCATCTGTCAGGATGGGGAGCACCACAGGGCGGGGCGCTCTAAAGGATGGGCCTGTCAGCTTCTGGATAGCCTGCCCACCGGCTCTGCTAACCTGAGGTGACTGCCCTCAGGCTGTCTAGGGCATAAGATACGTCCTGTGTATGCACAAGGGCTGGGCTTCCTCTGAGAGCTTGTTAAAGATGCAGGTGCTGAGCTCTCGCCCAAGACCTACCTATGCTCCAACAGAGATCCCGGGTGGCCAAGTCTGGCCGCGCAGGCCTGTGGTCATCCCAGCTACTAGGGAGGCAGTACAACTGCAGATGAGACCTTGGCTCAGAATAAACAGTAAAACACAGTTAAGCTAATAAACAACGTATCTCGATAAAGGTGAAAAGAGGACTGGGGGTGAGGCTAGACAGGAGAACACTTGCCTGACATTAGTCTGTAGGCTCATGTCCACAGTACATACACACGTGCACAGTACACATACACAGACATACATGCACATGCTTCTGAAGATGCACGTGCACACACACACACACACACACACACACACACACACGACTTCCAAATAGGCGATTAGAACGAGGAGATGCTTGTGGTTGTCTCTTTGTTGTGTCTGGTGCTGGACACCAAGCACTTGTTCTCTCAGCACAGGGCTCAGCCCCCGCCCTCGCCCCCGCCCCCCACCCCTCCCTGCACCCTGCAGGATTGTATTTTTTTCCCTTTGAGAAACAAAGCAGCATGGGCTGTTAGGAGAGGGGACCCAAAGACAAACAGGCCTGTCACTGGTAGAGACAGCTGTCCCCGGTGCACAGGGTTACAGCTCCTGACAAAAAGACGAGCCCGTGGGGACTTCAAGACCCCGGGCGGGGGTCCCCCTGCAGGCTGGCTATCTGCGGAGTCCTGTCCTCCACTCGGTTCTTTCCCTTTGAGTAGCACATGATGTTGCTACATGCTGGGACTGCCCACGGACTCCATGCAGGTGGGCCTAGGAGACCGGAGGAAAGGTGACAGATAATTTCGGGCATGTCCTGTATTTTGTGTATATCTGTCTTGTTTTAGCCACACCATAATTATAATATCTAAAATTTTATTCTTGCTTTATGGGTAAGACAAATGAGGCTCTGTGAGGTGTTCTCTCAAACTAGGAAGGGGAAGGGCTGAAACACAAAGCCAGACTTCTTTAGATGTTTTATTTTGTTAGCATACAATACAGCTTTCTACCAGAATCTTGAGTCTTAAGGCATTGTAGCCCGCCATGTATTAGTCAGGATACACGCCTGCACATGCACACAGACACACTCATTATACACATGCATTATACACACATACAAAATGTAGCATTTTTTTTTCTAAAACCCAGAATGAATCTTGGAGATTGTTTAGAATCCCTGGAAATTCTTTCCTTTTTATTATATGTGAGTACACCGTAGCTGTCTTTAGACAGGCCAGAAGAGGGCATCAGATCTCATCCTGGATAGGTGTGAGCCACTATGTGGTTGCTGGGATTTGAACTCAGGACCTCTGGAAGAGCAGTCAGTGCTCTTCCCMACTGAGCCATTTCTCCAGCCCTGGAAATTCTTTTCTATTGAAGGTTAAGGAAGTGGAGGCTGTCAAATCAGAGTTCTGCAGTCCCTAATTAATACAATTATAGTACTGTACAGTTCTAATTAATAAACTACAATCTCTGGAACTTGTGGTCATCTAGTTCAGTTCCAAGGGCTTTTCTGGACCCAGCTCTGGATTCCAGGAGCAAAGAGCAAAGAGGGAACAGGAGCCACGGTGGCCAGGCCTGCCATAGTGGGAGAGGCTGGCAGTGCGTGTGTGTGTGTGTGTGTGTGTGTGTGTGTGTGTGTGTGTGTGTGTCAGGGCTCTTACTCAGCTATGAAGGTGGGAAGTGTGTGCTTGGGAGCCAGGATGACTTGAGAGCACCATGCAAGAGCAGTCTC
>BDUI01000400.1:185286-196207 GCA_002335545.1 Apodemus speciosus | reverse complement strand
CGCCCGGTCTACAGAGTGAGTTCCAGGACAGCCAGGACTACACAGAGAAACCCTGTCTGGAAAAACCAAAAAAAAAAAAAAAAAGAGGAGGAAGAGAAGGGATCACAACCCATCTTTAAAGATATGCTGCAGGAATACATTTTAGTTTTGAACTAGAAAACTAAAATGCCCATTAAGTGTGAACTTGCCTACAAGTCACTATGCAAAACTGACTACTACAATTATCTACAAAAAGTTTTACAATCTCAGAGAATTCCAGAAGAGATGTTGTAACAGACTAGCAAAGATGTTGTAACAGCCTATTATCTACACAATCCCAGTGTATGGCTCAGGACATGGCTCAAAGATTTAACAGCACCGACTGCTTTTCAGAGGACCTAGGTTCAGTTCCCAGTATCCACATGTCAGCTAACAATCATACCTTACTCCAGTTCCAGGAGATTTGATGCTACTATGACCTCCAAAAGCACCAGGCATGTACATGATACATATACATACATGTATGCAGAACACCCGTTCACATAAAATGAAATCTTTTAAAAAATTAGAAAAATAGTTATGTAAGAAATATTATATGTGTTATAACAGAGCTAACATAACTATATAGGAGTATCACAACTCGAAAACTGTTTTACTTGCAGAGTGTGGTGGTAAAAATCTTTAATCCCAGGAGTCAGAGGTCATCCTGGTCTACATAATAGGAAGTCCCAGAATAGTCAGGGTTAGAGACCCTGTCTCAAAAAAAGTTTAACAGTTTGAATTTCCAACTACTCAACTGTGAATACTCTAACCATAATTATCATACTGTTTCAATATATTACAAAATAGTTGTTATAACTGATTGCTTCATTGTAATCAGTTTGCAATAACCACTAGCAACATCTCAATCAAGATGACCAAAATATATAGCATTCCTCTCCTAGAATACCTAAGGTATCCAACACAAACTAGACAGTAAAGTTAGCTGCTATAGTTTAATATGTTCTATAATATGAATGGTATACACAGCTATACATTTCAATATACAGCCATTTATTTTCCTGCAAACGCAAGCTGTTACCAAGACCCGCAGAGATTAATAACAAGCTATAAAGAACACTGTAAAAACTAATTCTATCACAGCAGCAGAAATACAAGTCATGTGGAAGACTAATGATAACTTCAATTTCTTTTTAACTCTTATTRAGAAAGGAGGTAGGTCTTTTCCTTGAATCTGGGGTGACCTTTGGGATTTGACTTATATAGGAATCACTTCCACAGCCAGGTTCTAGAAGTGTTATTACCAATTGGATTGACTTTGTTTTGTTTTTATTATACTAAAGGTACAAGATGCTTTTAATGATTTGGTATAAAAAGGAAAACAGGGGTTTTTTTGGTTTTTGGATTTTGTTTGTTTGTTTTTTGGTTTTTTGAGACAGGGTTTCTCTGTGTAGTCCTGGCTGTCCTGGAACTCACTCTGTAGACCAGGCTGGCCTCGAACTCAGAAANTAGCCCTGGCTGTCCTGGAACTCACTCTCTAGACCAGCCTGGCCTCTAACTCAGAAATCCACCTGCCTCTGCCTCCCAGAGTGCTGGGATTACAGGTGTGCACCACCACTGCCCGGCAGGAAAACAGTTTTAACTAGACTATAAGGGGAAATAATGGTTCAAATTCATCTTATCATTTTAATATTCTTCTGATTTTGATGAAATGTAAAATTAAGCTCAACAAATTTCTACTAGTGGTTATAGAATGATTCTCATCCTTTGGGCAATCATGTACCAATGGTGAGACCTATGATACTTTCTTTAAAAAAAAAAAAAAAAAAAAGAGGGGATGGGAGGAGCTGCAGAGATGGCTTAGCAGTTAAGAGCATTGACTGCTCCAGAGGTCCTGAGTTAATTCCCAGCAAACCACATTGTGGCTCACGACTATCTGGCCATCTGTAATGGGATCTGATGCTCTCTTCTGGTATGCATGAAGACAGCTACAGAGTACTCATAAAATAAATAAACAAATCTTTTTTTAAAAAAACTGCATAATTCTTTTTAAAAAAACTGCCTAATTTTAGTGAATTCTCAAGGTTTAGACATTAGATTGTGTTCTATTTTAGACAATAAAAATCTATTTTAAACTGAAATTATGGCAAGACACAGTCGTATACACCTGTAATCCCAGGACTCAGGAAAGTAAAAACAGAAAGATCACTGCCAGCCTAGATACACAGTGAGATCATCTCAAAACAAAGAGAAAAGCTGAAACTACTATTCAATTTGACTATTTTAAGCACAAGATACAAAGCTTCTAAGAGTTGCCTCAGAAAATAAAATGTGCATGGATACTGGAGTTAGAACCCAGGGCATCCTTATATTCAAGTCAAACACATTATCACTATCTACACCCCCAACTTAAAAAGTACATTCTAAGGCTGCCTTCGGAAGACAGTTCAGTCTCATGCTGTTGCTATTACAGTTTTTGGGGATTCATACTCACATTTATTAACTTCTTAGAGGCAAGGATTCACTTAACCATTATCTCTAAATCTTTAACACTCAGTACTGACCTTGTTCTGGGAACTAATATTAATGTAGTCAATAAGCCTAAAGCAAGTTTCTAAATCTAGTATCACACACTCAATGATTTAAAATCCTATCAACCAAGCAGTGGTGGTGTGCATTTTGGGAGGCAGAGGCAGGCAGATCTGAGGCCAACCAGATCTACAGAGCAAGTTCCAGGACAACTAAGGCTACACAGAGAAACCCTTGACTTCAATAAATAAGCCCTAAAATGTTTGTATACATTTTTACTACATTTTTAAAAGACAAGAGTTCTAAGAGTAGCAGCACTATTTCATATGCAAACTGATTTAATGTGTAGCTCAATTAAAAAGACTTGTTTTGCTAGGTGTGGTGGTAGACATCTTTAATCCCAGCACACAGGAGACAGACACAGGAGAAACTCTGAGTTCCAGGCCAGGAAAGGCTACAAAAAAGATTTGTTCCATTTTTCTGTCAGGTTTCTAAAAACCTTCTTTGAATATCCATGAAAGAATGAGGAAAACATATACAAATGCATACACATACACACACACACACACACACACACACACACACCCCTCAACTAGGTGTGGTAGCATCACTCTGTAATCCCAGCTACTCTGCAAGACTAAAGGAGTCAAGTTCAAAGACAAGTTGTGCTACAGTCCAACCTAGGCAACTTAGTGAACTGAAGGAAAAGGAGAAATGAGGACATAGTACTTGCCTGGCAAGCACAATGTGGAAAGCCCAACGCCCAATAACCCCAGTGACCAATGAGGTGTGAGTCCTACAGCCAGCAGCATAGTGTGACTTTCCAGATTCCCAGAAAACCTGTGTCCTAGGGTCCTCTTTTCTTTCTTCATATCCTTATATGTGAATTCAAACTAGAGCAAAACTAATCCTAAAACTTAGAACTCTTTCTGTATGTTGCCCTCTCATCAAACTAACAGGCTTTCTAGTTCCTTTCAAAATAGAAGGCTACCTGGCTCTGTGGGGCAATGGATAGCGCATTAGACTTCTAGACAGATGAAGGCATTCAAAATAGAAGGCTGACCTTTCCTCTTCAGTAACTAAGTAAACAACTGTCATAAATTATTCATAAAGTCATTTCTATCCCAAAAGAGGATTGATCCAGATTATTAACAAGTAAAATCCATGCCACAACTAGTCTACTGTGTGGATAGGCTATAAAAATAGAACCACAGACTGGTGTGCAAGCCTTTCATCCCAGCACTCAGGAGACTGAGACAGGCTGATTTCTATAAATTGGAGGCCAGCCTGGTCTACAGAGAGAGTTCCAAGAAAGACAAAGCTACACAGAAAATCCCTGTCTCGAAAAAACCAAAAACAAAAACAAAAACAACAAAAAAAAAAAAATTTAAAAGTTCAACTACATTGTAAAGTTGAATGAAAAAGTTTACTAAATAATTATCACTAAAGAAGTAAAAGTCAAAAAATACTCTGAAAATTAAGTCATCTGAGCAAAAAGGAAAGCCAGACAAAAACCTTATGTACGTAAAAACTAGCCAAGCCGGGCAGTGGTGGCGCACGCCTTTAATCCCAGCACTCTGGGAGGCAGAGGCAGGCGGATTTCTGAGTTAGAGGCCAGCCTGGTCTATAGAGTGAGTTCCAGGACAGCCAGGGCTACACAGAGAAAACCTGTCTCAGGGAAAAAAAAACAAAAACAAAAACGAAAAACAAACAAACAAAATTAAAAAAAATAAATAAATAAAAACTAGCCACAAAGGTAGTAACTAAAATAGGATGAAGAAAAATTTAGGTGGCAAGGAGTCGCTCCTATTTGAATGCAAATACCATGCAAATCCTTGACACTAAATACCTAGACACAGCATTTTACTAGCAACTGGCAGCTTTCTGCAAATATTCTGCAATTGTACAACTCGGAATTTTTTTTTCTCTTTTCTCGAAAATTAGTCCAGGAACTCTTGGAAAAGAGGTGGGGGTGCATATAATCTAAATGCGTCATTTACACGTATGAAACTGAATCAAAGAACAAAAGATGTGCTATTTTTTAAAAAGTGCCAGTCTGCAGGTGAAAGCCCAGATGAAATGGCTTGTTGGTGGTGGCACTTTTACAGTTTGTTGTTTCTCGGTTATTCTGAGCGCTCCCACAACTGAAGAGTTGATGGACCAATCCCGAGTAAGAAATGAAAAGTACAGAGAAAGAGTCGACCACTCCGCACCCCAGTGGAGAGATGCACTGACCCTCTAGACAAACACAACGGAAAAGCAGCGTCTCCTGGGTCCCCAGTCACCTCAGACAAGGCTCCCTGGCCGCCGCCCCCCGCCCCCCACTCTCCGGGACCAAGAACCCAGAGTGGAGCCGAGCTGCTTTTCAGGGCCACCTCGCCTCCCAGGCAGGGATTCCCTCCCGTTACATAACTGGGCCTCGGGCCTTGTTCCTGCCATCGGTCCTCTGAAGGGAAACGGTCGTTTTCCCTCCGCTTGCGCTCAGGGACAAGGGAGAGGGCCTGGGCCCCCCGTAAGCCCGCGAGGAACCGGGGAGGTGTCGAGAGACCCGGCGCCGGGCGGCGTGGGGGTAGGGGCCTCGGGGAGGCCCGCGGAGGGCGTGTGGAACCCAGAGCCCCTCGGTCCCAGGCGGCCCCGGCCGACTCCGCCGGGCGCTCCGCGTCCCTCGCGGCCCCCTCCCCACGGGCAGCCCCCTCCCCCAGCCTCACCCCCTCCCCCACGCCTCAGGCCAGGGCCCCAGCCAGCGGCGGACGGCCCTGAGCCCTAAGGCCCCGGCCCGGTACCTGGTCAGACATGGTGACGGTGGATTCACCCGGGGGTCTCCGCACCACAGCGGCCTCCGGCAGGCAGAACCGCACTCTAAGGTTTACAAATCCGTCCCTTCTCCACAGCACAACACCGCGGCTGCAGGGACTTCCGCTACGTCTTGCGTCACTTCCGCTGCGCGCAGAGGAGAGTTTGCGAAGATGGGAAAAGGAAGCGGGAAAACGCCTTGGGGAAGGCCGGGGGTGAAATCCGCAAGGTTGTTAACTACTTGCCTGGAGCAAGAGAACCGCTAGGTCTTCCAAGGGCGGGAGAACCCGGCCCGCCGCCTCAGCCTCTAGGGAGACCAGCGCTTTGCCTGCAGGCTGTGGGCTTGGGGTCAAACTGACCGCTTAGCCTCCTCCCTGTTGGACACCTTGCGCGCTTCTGAGGCCTGAACCAACCCTCATTGAAATAGAGAATCACCCGTATAATATTTTTATGGCCCCCTCGTGCTTGCTGCTGCCACATTCATGACTTTGATTAAAAACCACAACAAGCCTAGCCATGGTAGCGCACTCCGGGTAGAGGCAGAAGCAAGCAGACCTCAGAGTTCGAGGCCGTCTTYCGTCTACAAAGTGAGTTCCAAATCAGGCAGGGCTGCATAAAAGAACCCTGTGGGGGCGGGAGGAGGGCCAGGACACAAAAAGATGGCCCTTCAGAACACATCTTTTGTTCTGTTTTGTGTTTTGAGGCAGGGCCTCACTWAGTAGCCTTGGCTATTATAGAACATTGCTCTGTTGGCCAGACTAGCCTCCAACTCATAGGATCCTCTTGCCTCTGCCTCCACACCCTCAGCTCTAGAACAAAGTCTTGGTGGCTACAGATGACTAAAATGATATTGAAAGTTTTGAAGTTGTAGGCAGGAGCTCCTTCCAACTCAAACTAGTTGCGTTGTGTCATAGAAAGACCTAAATTTCTTCCTTTGAATACACTGACTTTCTTAGAAAACATTCGGGGGGGATAATAAGTAAAGGGGAAAAAATGAAAACTAAAAGAAATTTAAAAACCCTTCACTGTACAAGACATTAGTAAACTAATCTTTTTTTTTTTTTTTTTTTTTTTTTTTTTTTTTTTTTTTTTTTTTTTTTTTTTTTTNNNCTCGAACTCAGAAATCCGCCTGCCTCTGCCTCCCAAGTGCTGGGATTACAGGCGTGCGCCACCACGCCCGGCAATCTTTTCTGTAATTAGTAATGAGCAGGCTATAAATGGCCCAGCAGTCAAAGAGCACTGGCTACTCTTCCAGAGGACTCGGGTTTGATTCCCAGCACCCATATATGCATTCAAAACTCCCTGTAACTCTAGTCCCAGAGAATCAGATACGTTTTTCAGCACCAAGCTAGGCCTGAATGTGGTTAACAGACACACATTCAGATAAAAACACTCATAAAAAGATTAAAAGTTAATAGGAACAATATAATTACTGATGAAAATACTGAACATTCAGATGCAAAAGGAGAAGGAATTTGAATCCCTATTTCACTGCATATACAAAATTAAACATACAAAATTTCAACAGTATTTATGTAARACTGTCTTAAGGTTTCTGTTGCTATAAGGAAACACTACGACCAAAATCCACATTGAGGAGGAAAGAGATTATTTGGCTTATAGAACAGGAACTCAAACTGCAGGAACCTGGAGGCGGGAGCTGATGCAGAGGCCATGGAGGGTGCTGCTTACTGACTTGCTCCCCTTGCTTGYTCAGCCTGATTTCTTTTGGAACCAACCTAGGATGGCATCACCCACAATGGGCTGGGACCTCCCCCATTGATCACTAATTGAGAAAATGCCTTAACTGGATCTCATCGGAATATTTCTTCAACTGTGACTCCTTCCTATCTGATGACTCTAGCCTGTGTTAACTTGACACACAAACCAGCCACACAATATATATAATTATATATAGATGTATATTAAATATATGCATATGTATCACACAATTATATAATATACATAAAATACGTACATATATAACATGCATATATTGTACACACACACACATCATGTAATGTTTTTCAAGACAGGGTTTCTCTGTGTAACAGATCTGGCTGTCCTGGAACTCACTTTGTAGTCTAGGCTGGCCTTGAACTCACAGAGATCCACCTGCCTCTGCCTTCTAAGTGCTGGAATTAAAGGGGTCCAACACTACATCTGGCCAGAAAATAATATATTTCAAAAGAAAGTTTATTCTTTGAATATAATCCACAGAGTCATCTAAGGAGTGATGTCAGGGAAGCAATTAGTTATGGTGCTGAGTGCTGAGAGAAAACAGACTTGATGTTAAGAGATTTGGGCTCTTTCATTCTGACCTGTGGCACTGGCAAGATGGACAGGTGTGATAGTGGCCTTTGTATTACGTGGACAGGGCCTGAGTGGCTGGCTAAACAATACCAAAGCCCATCTTGTCACGCTCCTGAGCTTGGCCCTGCAGAGGTGCTGCTCATGCAAAGGGTATTATACTGGACAAAATACAAGTTGAAGCCAAAGAGCCCAATTTTGCCATTAGGAAGCATGTCAGGGTCCAGCTAATCAAGAACAGTAAGATGGTCTCAGCTTTTATGTCCAGTGATGGCTGCTAGAACTTCATTGAGGAAAACAGGTATGATCTAGTTGCTGGCTTTGGTCAGAGATGTTATGAATTTGGTGATATTCCTGGATTCTGCTTTGAGGGTATTAAAGTAACCAATGTGTCTCTTTTGGCCATGTACAAAAGCAGGAAGGAAAGACCAAGATCATAATATTTATAATAGAAACACAGTAGTAACAAGTTTTTATATTCTCAAAGAGAGAAAGATTTGGAAGCCACTTGCATATCAGAGTGAATGAAGTTAAGATTGATTGAACGACAGCTCCTCCTTACTAAATTACTGATTTACTGGTTTACTGAATGACAGATGTTCATTACTGTAACACTGAAATAACCAATTTACAGAAAGAAAAGGGTTAGCATGACCCACAGGTTCAGAGGCTCTAGCCCATGATCCGTTGCAGCCATTGCCTTTGAGCTGAGGTGAAGTAGCATCGCATCATGGACACTCGGGGCACCATTCATTCAGCTGAGAAATGTGAAAGAGAAAGAAGGGACTTAGTTCCCACTTTCCTCTGAAAACTACATTCCCAGGGTCTTAGTTTGGGCTTTACTGCTGTGAACAGACATCATGACCAAGACAAATCTTTAATTTAATTTAATTGGGGAGCTGAGAGTTCTGCATCTTCATCTGCAGGCTGCTAACAGAATACTGACTTCTAGGTAGCTAGGGTGAGGGTCTTAAGCCCACACCCACAGTGACACACCTACTCCAACAGGACCACACCTTCTAATGCTGCCACTCCCTGGGCCAAGCATATATAATCATCACAGCCAGTAATTTAAAGACCTCTCTTTTACCAAACCTCTTAAAGTTTCCACTGCCTTCCAATAGCGACACTATAGAGATTGAGCCTTTAATCCATACATATGCCTTTGAGGAACATTTAAGATCCAAACTACAGGGCCAGCCTGGTGGCACCTACCTTTAAACTTGGCAGTTTAAGGAGGTAGAAGCAGGTAGATCTCTGTGAGTTTACAGCCCACCTGCTCTATACATAGCAAGTTCCAGGACAGCCAGAACTATGCAATGAGACCCTGTCTCAAAATGGAAAGAGGAGTGCAGGGGCAACAGAAAGATTGCACAGTGGTTAAGTGCTCTTACTGCTCTTGCAGGGAAGCCAGGTTCAGTTCCCAGCACCCACATCGGTTGGCTCACAACCATCGGATCTGATGCCCTTTGGCCAGTATTGACATCTACATGTCCATGATGCACATAAACTTACTCAGACTCATACATATACACTTAAATAAAAGATAACTCTTTTTAAAATCCAACCCCCCCMCACACACGCACACATTGTAAAGTAGTGTTCTTAGCTTCATTTCATCAGATGAGAAAACGGGCAAAACTGAACAACGTCCATGAGTGATTAAATCCTGCTTTTAACTTAGGGGATTTTAAAGTCTTTCAGTGATTTCAGAGAGGGCAAAAGAATGGAATTATAATGGATCCTCGGATCTTGGAGGTTCCCTTGATTTCAAATCTTCCACAATTCAGTGCATGTGCATGTGAGTGTATAAGTTTCTGATGTTGGGGATCAAGCCAAGGGCCTCAAGCATGCTAAACTCCTGTCTTACTCAGCTATTTCCAAGGCTCACCTTGCCTTTATTGATCTTCCATGTTGACCGTTGTTTTATTTATGTATAATTTTTTTAAAGATTTCATTTTATTACTATCTTATTATATGTATGGGCATTTTATTTGCATATATGTCTGTACACCTACCTGGAAAAGAAGGGTTCTCCTCTATCACATGTTCTTATTCCTTYGAACCTGCTAGGCTGAAAGCAAATCCCAGAGATCTTCTTATAATCTCGCTCCTAATTGTTAGAGTTACAGTAGTATAACCAGTACTGGGATTGAAACTTGGTTTTCAGACTTACTCAAAAAAATTGTTCTTATCCATGGAGTCCTCTCTCCAGTCCAAATTTTCATGACCTAGTCAAAATGCCTGAAGCACTATTTCAGGGAGAAGAGAAGCTAGGTACAGTGGTACACACCTGTAACCCTAACACTTGTAAAGTACTGTCAGGAGGACCATACATTCAAGGTCATCCTCAATTATATCATGAGCGCAAGGCCAATCTAGGCTACAAGACATTCTACCTATAAAGCAAAAACCAGAGGGCCAGTGGTAGGACATGAAAAGAGGGGCCAAGAAGATGGCTCTGGTGTAAATGCACTAGTCACCAAGACTGATAACCTGAGTTTGACTCCCTGGAGCTCACATGGTGGAAGTGGACACTCATGGCCATGTACATGTACACACACACACACACACACACACACACACACACACACTGTGTGAAAGTTGTCTTTGTTTATTCAATTCTGTACCATCAAGGAGCTGAGTACTGACTGGATTTTGGTATTGTTATTCCTATAACATCTTCCTTACTCAATGATTGGTTTAATAAAGATCCAACGATCAATAGCTAGGCAGGAAAGGGAAGACATGACTTCCTGGCTAAGAGGTGATCTCTGGGAGGCCCCACTTGTTCTTGTTTTGTAGGTAGGGTCTCTTGTAGCCTAGATTGTCCTTGAGCTCAGGATATAATTGAGGATGACCTTGAAGCAGAGGTGGGAAAATTTGCAATTGAGATTGAAGAAAGAGAGGGCTGGTGAGATGGCTCAGTGTTTAAGAGCACTGTCTGCTCTTCCAGAGGTCCTGAGTTCAATTCCCAGCAACCACATGGTAGGTCACAACCATCTGTAATAATAGGATCTGATGCACTCTTCTGGTATGTCTGAAGACAACTACAGTGTACTCGTATACATAAAACAAATCTTTAAAAGAAAAAGAAARAGAGGAAGAGGAAGAGAGAGGTGGGTGTGGATTAGTATACTTGGGATAATTAAGTTTGATAAGCTAAGCCGGGCGTGGTGGCGCACGCCTTTAGTCCCAGCACTCAGGAGGCAGAGGTAGGCGGATTTCTGAGTTCGAGGCCAGCCTGGTCTACAGAGTGAGTTCCAGGACAGCCAGGACTACACAGAGAAACCCTGTCTCGAAAAACCAA